>CANNZV010002159.1:151601-182098 GCA_947561585.1 Caprella mutica | reverse complement strand
GCCGTTTTCAATCGCGTCTCTATTGTCAGATAGAAATAGGTACATAACTATTAGGGTGAAGCGTTTTTTCAACTTTTTTGAGTTGGGTTTGGTAATAGTGAAATAAAGTTGCCATTTTGTGTTAAAATAATGTGTGAAAAAATCTTAGATCTCTAAAACAATTTTTTGATGCGCCACAAGAGACTTGAAAATTCGAAATATAGTGAAAAACCACCATTACCCCTTTTTGGTCCGTTTTCATGCTTTAGTGTCCCGTTTTCATGAAATCACTGATTTCTCTCAATTTTCCTCCATTATATGGTTATTTTTTTAAATTTTCATTTTTCATATATATGATTCGTAAAAGATAAAGGTCCAATTGGCTCCAGAAAAAAAATAATAAGGCTCTGCTACATCATCTTCATGCGCTACAAATGTGTTGAATATAACCAAAATATTGAAAAATATCGATTATTTTCCACTTTTGAATTTTATACCTCAAACTTTAGTTTCTGTTTTTTATATATTGTAATACCTTAATTACAATGATATTTGGTTATATAAAACTAAATTTCGAGTCTCAAAGTCATAGGACATCTTCTTCTTTCCCCACAATTGAGCTAATTATTAGCAGATAAAATATCATAATTGAGTAATAATGTAGGTAAATGACGGTGCAGCTCTCTTTTTATTTGTATGAAATTATTTAATAACCTTCAAATAATTAATAACAGAGGTCATCACGAGAAGGTGGCCGCTCATCGAGATCCGCTCCAACCCAACCCATCCTTCCTACCATTGCTGGGAGACTTTAACTATTCGAGTAACATATTATTAAAATCCTTCTTTGTATTAAAATTTGGTTGTCACTTTCTGTCCTCTATCGTCGAATGGATCAGCCCGTCACGTTCCTCTTGACATACAACTTCAACCCTGTTGTTCTATTGAGTGTTGCATTTCACCGACGGGAGGGAGTGATACAAGTTGGTCATGGATGGAAGCAAGATAGTGGAGCGAGGTTGTGGTTGAATCATCTGTTTTTTTTACCCTTTCTATGTGATGAAAAAGGTGAATTTGTGGGAGATGTGCTCTCCTCTCTTGCAAAGCATGGGGTCTCAACTTAAACAAGTTAACAAAGAAACAAAAAGTTATGATTCAATGATACAATGACAAATATAATTAAGAAAAATGCCCCAAGATGCTTGGAGGAGCCTTGTTAGTTATACCACAAATAGAAAATCAGTAATAATAATTATAAATTTGATTTCTACAAAGATGAAAAAGGTGATAAATAACAGTATCACCACGAGAAGGTGGGGTCTCCTGGGATACAAGTACAGTGAAACTCCTGAGTTATGAAGTAATGGTTTCTTCATAACTCAGAGCCACTTCATAATTCGTGTGCAGTGACAGCGTTCTTTGATTAAAATCATAGAGAATTTTTGTCATTGAGGTATAACTATGACAAATATTATTCTTATACGGATTGGATGTGCTGTGCACTAAATTTTATACAAAATTGAGGTAATTAAACAAATATTAAGTAAATGTTGTGAGAAATCAATATAGCTACTCATTATTGTACAAAAAATTAATATATATCATGGCTAATTTATGCCTAAATTTAAATCATTAACAAAAAATACACATCATTTAAATCTCAAACAATACAGAAAACACGGTTTATACTAAATATATCCGATTTATTGTTAACCTAAACTTTATATAGTAAATCTTTGCCTTCCTGATTTACATTTTGATATATAATACTCCCTTATAGGATAATACACAATTACCTATAGGTGGTATCCTATAATTGGATATCATCCTTACCTTTAATAATTATTGGGTCTCATCCTATAATTGGGTATTGTCCTATAATTGGGTATTATCCTATAATAGAGTATTATTCTACAATGGAGTATTATCTAATTATACAGTATGGGCCACAAAAATGTTTCCGCTTTTTCAAATGCTCATAAATCGGTAACCAATGAACGAAAAAACTGTATCTTGGTCTCTTTTTCACTGCCTCTTATTGTACTATTAACAGGTAAAAACAATTTCAAACTGATGTTCATAGTTTAAGAACAGGTAAGCAAAGAGTGAGGGTGATTATTTTTTTCATTATGCAAAGGTTATTCTTAGAGCTAACTCTGTTATTTTACTTACTAAAAGGCAGTGAATAAAAGGGGAAAAAAGATAATGGTAGACATTATAATACAGGGTGCTTACAATTCTTCCATAGAACTATTTTGAAATAGAACAACTTCAGTGACATTTTAATCTCATTGAAGTTTCCACTCTGAATATTCGTTCTTCGCTTGGTAATTGCATGGTTAAGGCCCGCTTCACACTTGCATTTTTAACACCGCGGAAAAAAGCTGTTCTTAAGATGTATTTACACTTGCATTTTTTTCATCGATGATGGAAAAATCACATCAAATTTTTACTTCAACGATGAAAAAACGCATGTGTGAACACATTTCAGGAAGAGCTTTTTTCCGCGCTGATAAAAATCCAAGTGTGAAGAGGGCCTTTACCATGCAATGAACAAGCGAAGAACGAATGTTCATAAAAAAAACTTCGATGAGATCGAAATGTAACTGAAGTTGTTCTATTTCCAAATAGTTTTTAAGGAAGTAGTGTAAATGTCTACCCTTATTATTTTTTTCCTTTTTTATTCACTGCCTTTTAGTAAGTAAAATCACAGAGTTAGCTCTAAGAATAACCTTTGCGCAATGACAAAAATAGTCACCCACACTCTTTGCTTACCTGTTCTTAAACAATTTCCATCAGTTAAAAATAATTTCTACCTGTTAATAGTTCAAAAAGAGACGGAGAAAAAGAGACCAAGATACAGTTTTTTCGTCCATTGGTAAACGATTTATAAGCATTTGAAAAAGAGGAAACATTTTTTGTGGCTCATACTGTATGGTAGAGTCTGGTGGAAAAGATTGCGAAAACCCACTATTGCATTGAAGTTGTAATTTTCATAAAAAAAACTTCTATATTGTAATTGCTCGTCATACTTGCATTTTTCATTTTCACTTCTGCAATATGACTTTCAATTCTGCCAATTCATTATTCACTTCTGAGAGCTTGACTAGGAAAATGTATAGTTATACCTACCTCAAGAAATATCGTTTTCTATGATTTAAACAAAGAAAATACTTCATAATTCAGGAGCATTTCATAATTCAGGTCCTTCATAAAAAAAACTTCTAACTCAGGAGTTTTACTGTACTACAATTGTAAATACCTATAATCCCTATGTATCAAAACCTTGTCATATTTCCGCAATACCTATGTTTTCGATCGAAATAAACAACTTAAATATTTTGATACCAATTCACAAAAGGTACGAGAATACTTTGTTCCAGGTTTGATAAACTTAGTGTACTGAAGCTAAACAGTGTCGAGAACAAAGAAAATTGCGCCAGCACTTCTTCCTGAATCCCTTTTGCACAAAGAAAGTAATTTTCAATATGGTACGTGAACGTGGTGAAGAGAACAGTGAAAATTCCTCTTGATGAAATATTATTTTAGGATTATAGTTTTTAATCATAATTAGAGCTGTATCCTCTACAATTCCATTGAACTATTTAGATTTCTTACGTGATTTATTTTTATCATATTCATGTGGGGTTTTCAATTTAGTTTGGTTTTCAGTTGATTTGGGTTATACTTTTCTTTGTTGGTATGTTTTCTAACAGGTGAAGATGGATTGCGAAGATGTCGTTTTCTTTGTAAGGTGATATAGGAATCCGACATGTTCGCTAAATTTTCTCAAGAGGTGGTACTTTGAAAGGGTTTGGTTACCTGTTTAGTATTTATCACCGGTGAAGAGGTGATAGTTTCAGAATAACTTAAGGAATTAGTGGCAGTACTATTAGCTACAGTGGTAGAGCAGGATCTTGGATTTGGTGTTCTTCTGCTAGAAAATCTGGGTTGTGGCTTCCTAGAGTCACCAAAATTTCATCTTTTAGCTGCTGAGTTGACAGTTTTCCTTCAGTTTGTATCTTCAGAATATTTATTTCAGTTTCATACCGAGGGCAATCTCTTGATGATGCAGGGTGAGAACTTCCATAGTTACCACATCTAGCCATAGCTTCACAAGGGTGCGAGTGTTCAGTTTGATCGATGTTCTTATAATCGCATTGTACACAAGTTTTATTGCTTCTGCAATTTTTGATGCTATGACCAAATTCCTGGCAATTAAAACATCTTCTCGGTCTAGGTACATACTGACATGTGGAGGATCGTGTCCATCCAATTTAGACATGTGAAGGTAAATCTATCCTCTGAAATGCTATCAAGTATAGTGGCATCTGAACCAGTCTGTTTTCAACTTTTTTCTTCATTCTATACACCTCAGCAACCTTAAAATCACCAGAGTTCCTTCTGATCTTAGTTTTTTTTTAATTCTCAGGGTTCCCCCGAGCTTTCTTATCAGTTGTTTGTTCGCCAAGATGGTGTTAATTTCAGTCAGGTATTTTCTCAGGATCAGCCGATGAAATAGTGAAGAACTTATCAAAATGTTGGTTCGAAGAGAACATCCGATAATAAGTTTCAAGCTGTTTGTTAGTAGCAAAGTTATTTTTCCTACTATTATTTGTTGATTGTCTCCCGAAAGAAGTACCTGCTTTAGGAGACAATGGAGTAGTGCTTTGGCGCCGAGCACCTCCAACCTCTACTGAGGCAGCACTAGCCCCAGTAGAAAAGGAGGCCCTCGTGCCCCCTCCTCCAGGGTCATCCATCCTAATCAAAATATAATTATACCAATGAACAACTTATATTATACACAGCAAATAATAAAGATAAACAAATGAGCCCCTAATTAGGGGGGAGCCCCGTTAGTAATACCACTAATGACAACCTATTGATAAAATAACAAAACCAGTTGTATTTGAAAAAGAAGATGAATAAATGTGGTATTTAACAGTATCGCTACGAAAAGGTGGGGTCTCCTGGACAATCTTACGATACAATTATAAAGAAAGAAGTGCCGCAAGAATCAAAACCTTGTCCTAAAGAATTTCAAAATAAACAAGTCAAATTTTCGCTACCAATTCACAAAAGGTACGGGAATACTTTGTTCCTTGTGTCAGTGTTTGAGATGTGAGCCATGTAGCGTCGTGTGCATTAAAGTCCCCCAGGACAAATGAATTATTAGTTGTGTTTACGTAATTTGATTGTTGTTGGTATCCTCGGGGTGAAGAGTCTGTGGGGGGAATGTATATGTTGCATGTGTGTTTGTGAAGTTGGATGCATGTAGATTGTATTTCTACTGTGGGGTCATGTGGAATCCGTGCGTGTGTTTCGGCGGTAGTGTTTGTAAAGGGGATGGATTTGTGTATTAGTGTAGTGAGGCCTCCTCCACCTCGTGTGGGCCGATCGAATCTGAGTGTTATATATCCAGGAAACTTTGGTGTTACTCTGGCAGGTGTTAGTTTAGTTTCCTAGATTGTAGCGATGTCAATGTGGTGTTTGTGTAGGAGTGATTTTAATTCCATGTGCTTGTTCTGTATACCGTTTATGTTTTGTTGTAGTATGTTGTGGCGTGAGTTAGGAGGATTAGGGTTAAGAGGCACTCCTCCACCATCCCAACGAGGGAGTGAAATGGAGCTGGGGGTTGGGTGACAGCGTCTATCCCAGTTCTACCCCGAGGGGGAGGACGGGTTGGCGTTTGCCGTCCAATTATAGGATAAGAAGGATAAGTGCTCCTCCAACACCCCCACATGGTGGGTGAAGTGGAGCTGCGGGTCGGGCAGCGCCACCTCCAGCAGCCTTTCCCCGAGGGGAAAAGAGGGGAGGACGGTGTTGACTGGAGGTAGGATGAGGAGAGGAAAGAGTAGGATGAGTGGGGTTGAGTGTGGGGTGACAGTTTTTACACTGCCACCCATGTGGGATATTTATTAAGTATTTCCTATACTCAATAGCTATTTGCGGGTTAGAGTTCATTATATTTCAATGCTAATACCCTATAAAGTTTATAAAAACCTTAATATTTACCTTTGCATTAATTAGCAGCATGGTAAGTTTCTATATTGTGGTGGTACATCTTCAATTTAATGACTTATTGGTTTACTTAGAGTAGCTAGCGCTTAAGCCCAGGTCTATCTCGAGTTGAAGGTGTTCTTTCATTTTCTTGAGTTATTGGTTCAGTAATACTCAATTGTGTGGACGATACATTGTATTTACTATTTAATTTTAATTACATTAGCTAATAGAAATAGTTCACAAATCAAACGAGTGATAGTAAACGATACGGAAATAGTCATTTGAAATTTTATAGAAACATAATTCTAACTTCATAGTTAGCTAATTATAATAAAGTGAATCCTAATTAAATCATTCGAGCAAAATTTGGTTTTCAAGCCAGAAAATCATAATTAATATCCCATACGAGTGAAACAAGCTTCTTTATCTCTTAACTTTCATTTTGAGGAAATGGAGAGAAAAGTCAACTTGAACAAATCTATGCAGTGTACTAATACCTAGCTACCTATATTGAGGATCTTTATCAACAGAGAACGTTTAGTTTCAATGCAGAGTCTAATTATAATAATCATGGCTTTTAAGAATTTTGAATGAAATTTCAGATTGCTTTGTACTAAAATGCACATCTAACTACCTACCAATAATCACACAAGATAATCTTATTGACTATTTCGCTCTAACGGCGATGTCCCCTCATTCCATCGCCATACCAGCTCCTCATGTCTTCTCCTTCATTGGGACCATTGAAATTGCGTCCACCAGAGCTGAAGCCTCCCTCCCAGTCCATGACGTTAGGAGGAGGACCAGCGTGTCCAGGAGGAAAGTGAGGGTTGGGAGGTGGCTGATAGGAGGCGTGAGGGCGGTGTTCCCTTGCAATAGGCTGGTGAGGTCTAATAGGCGGCTGATGATCCATAGGCTGATGCGCCATCGGCTGATGTGGCATAGGCTGATGCTCCATCGGCTGATGTGGCATAGGCTGATGTGGCATAGGCTGACGTGGCATAGGCTGCCGTGCCATCGGCTGATGAGGCATCGGCTGATGAGGCATCGGCTGATGAGGAATCGGCTGATGCATAGCATTGATAGGTGGAGGAGGTCTGGTGAATTGCATATGCAATGCAGGTGGAGGCAAATTGATGGGTGGAAGAGTGTTGCTCCTGTGAAGTAGAAATAAATTATAGATTCACTGTAATTAACCAAAATGGCAGCAACTGTAACAAATGGAACAACTGGAAGGGTGGTAGACTTAAAACATAAATGGGTATAAAAATTATGACTGAAGCCCCTATAGATATTAGTAATTATATATATTGATATTCTTGTTTTAAAAAATTCCCCGTCTTGTTGTATATATCATCAGCAATGTTTTACGGTTTTGTATATGTTCCGCGCAATTTGCTGATTTGCACTATATCGAGAATGGGCTGTGCATTCTTAAACCCTTTGTACCTCCTAATGAAAGAGATGAGAGGTGTAAGTATGGTATACGAGAGGTGTAAGTATGGTATACGAGAGGTGTAAGTATGGTATACGAGAGGTGTAAGTATGGTATACGAGAGGTGTAAGTATGGTATACGAGAGGTGTAAGTATGGTATACGAGAGGTGTAAGTATGGTATACGAGAGGTGTAAGTATGGTATACGAGAGGTGTAAGTATGGTATACGAGAGGTGTAAGTATGGTATACGAGAGGTGTAAGTATGGTATACGAGAGGTGTAAGTATGGTATACGAGAGGTGTAAGTATGGTATACGAGAGGTGTAAGTATGGTATACGAGAGGTGTAAGTATGGTATACGAGAGGTGTAAGTATGGTATACGAGAGGTGTAAGTATGGTATACGAGAGGTGTAAGTATGGTATACGAGAGGTGTAAGTATGGTATACGAGAGGTGTAAGTATGGTATACGAGAGGTGTAAGTATGGTATACGAGAGGTGTAAGTATGGTATACGAGAGGTGTAAGTATGGTATACGAGAGGTGTAAGTATGGTATACGAGAGGTGTAAGTATGGTATACGAGAGGTGTAAGTATGGTATACGAGAGGTGTAAGTATGGTATACGAGAGGTGTAAGTGTGGTATATGAGAGGTGTATGGTACTGTACCTGACAGGTGGGTCGAAAGGTTTCTCCATTTCCAATGCCATGTTCATGCTAGCCTTTTCAGTCACACTGGCCCTGGTGAAGTCACACTCCATTATCTGCTCAGTCTTTGCCTTCTCGTGATCTCTTAATATATTCGCCACAGCCACCTTGTTGATACTCCCTGAGAAAGAGGGGGGGGGGTTATAATTAAGGAGTGAGAGTAGCCAGGCTATGACTCACTGCACCTAGTGAGTGACTCACTACACCTATTTAACAACTCACTGTAATTTGGTGTGGACCATTTGATGTGGTTCACTAGTTGTTTCAGCAATATCGCCTGCAGTGCCCCACATGCCAGTACAGCTGCATTGTCCAGAATGATTGCCTTCAGCTGCTGCAGTAGTAACTTCTTCTCAATGTCACAAATGTGGTGCAGAGTTCCGATCACAACATCGCTAGTTAGATCTGAAAATAGACAGCACTGATACAATTACAGTGTGGAGTTACAATTGATACTCTCTAAGTGTCTAGTAAATAATTATATGCTAAAATATAGAGATATTCACAAGTAGTCTAGTCTAAATCAATCTAATTAAATTTCATAAGTTTTTCTTATATCTGGTAACTGATTCATTTGGTGAAATAGTAGCTAACAGTAGCTATAGCTATTGGAATATATTTTATTTGGCTACATAAAATTAAAATCTATATTATTCATAGAGCATCTAAATGGAAATTGAATAAAACGTTACCAGTTTTCACGGTTTAAAGAGGATAACCAAGAGATGATGATAAATAAAGTCTATTAACCTTACTAACGTATAAAATGAGACTAACAGTAAGCAGTAGATCTCTTCTACACAAATAGAAAGAAAGTTTACTCACCGAACTTATGGTCACTCTCTCCAGTTAACATTGACATTTTGAGAGATAAATTAGCAGCTAGACTCTGCAACTGAGACCCAAGGAACCTGACTGCTTCCACATCGGGGGAAATGACAAGAAGTCTCGTAGTGTTGGACTGACGCAGATTGCCACTGATGCTGCGCAAGGCATTGGCTGCCACAAGATAAGTATTGCTAAGGTTCACACAGTACACATCTTGCCAGTCAATGGAGAAGAAACTTCTGTTACAGTCTGCAGAAAAAACACTCCGTTATTATATTTACCCTTTAAGTAGAGGTTCAGATAAATCTATAGCTGCTATGTAGTAAATAGCAAGAAGTCATATTTGTTACTGAATGACATCTTTCAGGAGGCTTCATTGGTTTACGATTAGAAATTAGATTCTCGTTATACAATTTCTATAGCTACTTAATAGCAGTATCTTTGAAGTAAATTCTCTCAAACCAAGCAAGTTGATGGAAAAGCAATACGATATTACAACTAATTTCTACAAGGAATTCATCAAAGAAGTATTTTCTCACCCCCATAATTCGAGAGTTGGCAATTTACTCTCAAGAGTCAATTTGTAGCTAATACCTAATTTACACTGCTTTACTATTCACCAAACACTCACCTCGGGACACTGCCATTTGAATGTGGGAACCAACTGATTCGTTATACTCAGATTTGAACTTATCTAAAGTTCTTTTGAACATCGGGTAATCTGAACTAGTGGACAATTGACCTGAAAAAGTAGAATAGATAGTTAGTGATTATAACAAAAAGATATTGCTATGAAATTGAAAAATAATTATATAGATAGCTATTGATTTATTCAAATTTAATAATGAAAAGCAAAACTTTGAAAATGAGAATATTATTTTTAATGTTCCTTACCTTCATACTCCGATAGCACAACAGTGAGCTGCTTGTCAATGAGACGACATCCATTTAGATGTTCTTGGAAGAAGTTAGCAAGAGCGCCATCATGCAGCACCACTTTCCAAGCCTCGTCACTAGTCTTTTCTTTCTTGTAGGGATCCAAATGAAACTCCTGTAATAACTTCACCATCCACATCTCATGCAGAGGACTTTGACCAGAGAAAACTTTCAACACAAACGAACCGTCATCCTAAGCAGTAGATAAAAAAATACAAAATAAATGGAAAATAAAATAAAATTAGTATGAGTATGAAGCAAGTCAGAATATTCATCAGAAACTAAGCTAATTGTTCTCACCTTATCATCATTTGTTATTTCTCCTTCTTCATACTCTTCCTTTTTAGATGCAGTGTCTACCACTGCATCAACATTAGGGTACATCTTAGCTAGGGGATACCTAACTACACTCTCCTTGTCTATGCCGCGTGATTTGCTCCTCTTGTCGCTAGAAGAATGGGAGCCACTGCTGCTACGTTTGCGACTAGACTTCTTGCTGCGCCTCTTCTTACGGCGACTGCGACCATCGTCTGACTCATCGTCAGAGCTGCTGTCAGATGAACTGCGGGCTCTCTTGTGTTTCTTCTTTCTTTTCTTGTCTTTGCTATCCAAAGGTACAAATTCACTGCGGTTGAAGCCTAAGGATTTGCGTTCTGGATTCTTCACAGGAACTATGTCACTCTTGTCTGACAGTGCAGAACTGTCTGAAGAACTGGAACTGGAATCCTTGCGAGACCTGTGACGCTTCTTCTTTTTCTTTTTGGACTTGGGGGGACTGGAATTGAAGAACTCCCCTTCTTTAGGATCAACACCACCAATGGGGGCAAACTGACCAAACGGTGGGCCGGGCATCATCTGCAAGGGGTCCCCTGGAGGTCCACCCATGTTTGGAGCCCCGAATCTGTTCATGCCTCCTCTTTGAAACCTGCCTCTGAAGTTACCTCTCATATTACCAGGGGCACCAAACATTGGTCTGGGCATATTATTAGAAAATGCTCCTCTACCATTAAAAGGAGCTCCCCTACCCCTAGCACTAGGGTTCTGCTGTGCATTACCTCCATTTGGATTGTTCATATCTTCAGTTCCCGGATTCTCGCCATCATAAGACATGGCAACATTGTTGTAAGTTTGCTGCATGTTGACTCCAGCCCCAGGATTCTCTTTGTCACAAACCTTCACCTTCATTTGCGGATGAGTTGCTTGTAAGATGGTATTGACTGTGGTGACCCACTCCTTGATGTCAATTTTAGAGGCTGATGTGTCTACATTCTTCATCAGAGGGACAGCTTTCACGAAAGAGAACTGCTCCCTGTCGTCATCCACTCCAATGGGTGCCGTGACTCTAGTTGCATTGAATATCTCCCTCATTCCATCATTGAACTCTTTCACCACTGGAGTCAGAACCTCTCTGTAAGGCTCAGGGGTGAAGCAAGCCTGTGGATTGCGCATCATTGCTCTGTGCAGATCCGTGTGAGTGTCTATCTCTCCTTCATTCTCAAAACTAACCATCACCTGCAGCAAACACACAATAAATAATTAAATACATTATGAAGCGACCCAATGAAGAGTATAAAGTTATAAAGGTAAAGGCTGTTAAAAGATTGATATGAAAAAGAGAGTTAAAGGTAGCTATCTAAATAGAACACTTACGAAGCTATTGGTGGATTAGCTCACGACACAGCTGCTCAGTAGGGACAACTTTTTCATATTTCGAGTTACAGAAACTATTTAGATAAAACATTTTGAACACTAACTAACTAGCTAGTGTGAACAAGAGTAAGAAACATAGCTATATTTAGTCTGAAAATAAAGATTTTACCTCGAAAGTTTACAATTCATAAGTTTAAAGATTTAACATTTATCCATTATAATCAAATGATTATCAGTTTGAAGCAAAGCAATCATTTATATTTTGACAGCACAGATATTGATTTACTAGTTCAATAGCTAGCATACATACATATAGCATTTAACACAATTATTTTTACTCTCAATAGTCAAAAAGGTGTAACCCGCAGCAATGATAGTTCCACAAAATCAGTAGAGAAAACTGATAGCAAAATAATCCTAATAATATTTTCTATCAAGTTTTATTTAACAGGACTCTCTTAATCAAAGCGACACACAGACGGGTCTCTTTTTTCCAAAGATAGTCAAAGTGGCAATAGCTTTATTCAATGTAAAGAATATTCTTTGATTGATAATAAATATATTAGCAATAGCTACATGGTAAAACAATGAATAATAAGATAAAGAAGAAGTATAATCTCTTACCTTAGGATAGACAGGGAAAAGTGTGGGCACATGACCAGGTCCCAGTTTGTAAGATAAATGAGCCAGGAAGCTAGCGACCCTGTCCAGTCTCTTCTGTACTGAATTAGCTCTGTCATAGACCCAGCACTTGATGGGGAACTGACACTTCTCCTCCAGACACCTGGGGAAAATTGTCTGTGTGAAGAGGCACGAGGGGAAGTAGGACACGAGGTAACACGTCCACGTCACAGATCTGTCGTAACAAACTCTGGCAGCAAGATGGTCAAAGACGTATCTGACTTCCTCCTGTCTGAACGACACCTTCTGGTGAATGTTGTGCAGGTTAGTGAATGTGTACTCATTGTCTGGGAAAACCATGGGCTGTCCCACCACAGCACATGTGGAGGTACGCAGTGAAGGGACTATGTCCTTAGAAACATCTCTCCTTTTCTTCTTGGAGTACACTGAGGACATGCCAAAGAGTGCGCTAGTGATGTGATTCTCCAGCACTGCACGCCAGGAACTGAAGTTCATCCACTGAGAGTCCTCAGGGTACCTACTCAGGTGCACATTAGCCTCAGCCAGAGCCCTCTTCTCCACCTTCAGGTAGTTCTCCCTCTCTGCTACACACTCGTAGAACATGCAGGACTTGTCAAAGAGAGTGTTGTATGCTATCTGCACAGCGTTCACCTGGTCCTCACTGAGTATGATGGACTGTTGGGTGCAGATTTGTTGCTTCCTCAGTTCCCTCGGTAGTGAGTCGTAGAGTATGTTCAAAGGCATCACAGGCATCATCAGCACAGAACTCTCCAGGGGAATGCGATTTCGAACAAAAGATTGAATATCCACCAGAGTGTCCACTGCCTACAAAAACATCATACACGGTTCATGATTAGAATGAATTAGTCCTATTTAATATATCAGTGCGAATATTGACAGTAATTTGTCTACTGCCTTATCTTACTTCAAATCAATTAGCTAGGTACTAGCTACTAATTTTCTTAACAGTTAAAATTAGAAGTTGTTAGAAAATAGCCTACCTACACTACCTATCCTTTGAATTAAACTACAACTACATTGTTTCTATTACATTATTTTATAATAAAACATCCTATTTGTATCATCATTCAAGTTATTTACTTTATCCACATTCAAGTTCTGGAGAATGTTGAAGGATGATTGTTTAGCGACATCGTAATACTGGGCGCCACAGCATTTTCTCTCAGAATGTTCTATCAGTTTGGGAAGCTTCTCAATGGGTACAGGTGTCATGTCAATTATCTTCTCATACTCCTCACCATCCTTTGAAATAAACAGTTATTAGTTATAACAAAATGTGAAAAGATCATAATTTCAAATGAAAATCAATGAAATAAGTAACTGCAAATAATTCACAATGGATATTACGATTTCTAGTTAAGATGCATAAATATATAAATAGAATTAATTTCCATTAAATATCTCAGAAAGTGTTTGTTTTACTCTAATGAGGATGAGAGAGCTTTAACTGACATTGAGTTGTTTGTTTTCCTGAGACTCCTTTAGCGTGTTGTACTGAGTGATGCAGTCACTAATGCTGTCTCCAGCAGAGACAGTCATGGCTGATGTCTCCTTAGGTCTGTCTCCATTCTCACCAGAACCTTTGACAGGTAAGTAGGTGCTGGTGGAGACTAGAGGTGCCTCCAAATGTAACAAGTTGCACACTTTTGGTTTGAGGAAGAGATCAATACCAGTGACTACCACCACCATGGCGTGGATGTCATCCAGTTCCTCCTCTTCCTCGTGTGCTATTAGTCTCCTGTCAGCTGTCCACCTCATCAGGGCCTCCTCCTGACTGCTCTCATCCATCACCAGGTCAGGCACACAGTACACATACACCTTGGAGTGTGCCCTCTCTATCGGTTTGAGGAGGTGGTAGAAACACTCATCAGCAATGATCACTATAGCGTCCATGGCAGGGTGGCGGTAGAACTTCTTGACAGTGGCCCAGTTTTCCACAATGTTCACAGTCAGAGCTTTGTGGTTCAGGTTCAGACTGGCTATTAGGTTAGTCTTGTGAGTCGAATCATTGACGTGGAAGCGCAAACCACTTTTGCTGAAGGAGTCGTTGCACAGGAGACACTCGTACCTTTCTCGCTTGTGCGAACTCTTGCTCTTGATTGATATAATTTTCGCATCTTCCATTCTTTTCAAGAAATCTGGAAAAAAACACATTATATAAGGTTAGCTAGATGATTTAGTTATTGTGAAAATTGAAGGACATGCATCATAAATACAATTAAATAATCAGAACTGATTAAAAACACTCACTTGAATATCAATCAAAACTGTAACCTAATTTTAAGCAACAGTATTTGTAGCTACTGCAAATTGGTGACCTTTACTTTAAATTTATATTTTAATTTTATAACAAGTTATGACAGCATGGATAATATTCTTCCTATTTACACAAACTTACTATGAGACAAGCCGCTGCTGTCACTGTCCTTAATGTTGCCAAGTAGGACAGAAATGTCCTTCTTGCTACTGGAACTCTTGTGCTTGCTAATGTTTTTGACGTGCTTCCTCTCAAAGGCATGACTCTCTGCCCACACAATGTCACCTGAACTAGAGTTGCACTTGGTGCACTCGTACAGTGTCTGAAAAGGAAAGGATAACGATTATAGGGAGTGTTGTACCTACCTTAGGAATGAACTAATTATTTAGAGCATCACACCCAGTGTTTGGTAGGAGATGACTGTAGCTATAAAATGAAACATTACCTGGAGTGTGGGAGAGGAAGAGAAGAGACAAAACAAACCATCACCCTCTGCTCTTTGTCATTCCACTTCTCTTTGTAGACACAGTACTCTTACTCACCTTCAGCTCTTTGTCATTCCACTTCTCTTTGTAGACACAGTGCTCTTACTCACCTTCTGCTCTTTGTCATTCCACTTCTCTTTGTAACAGTGCTCTTACTCCCCTTCTGCTCTTTGTCATTCCACTTCTCTTTGTAGACACAGTGCTCTTACTCACCTTCTGCTCTTTGTCATTCCACTTCTCTTTGTAGACGTAGTGCTCTTACTCACCTTCAGCTCTTTGTCATTCCACTTCTCTTTGTAGACACAGTGCTCTTACTCACCTTCTGCTCTTTGTCATTCCACTTCTCTTTGTAACAGTGCTCTTACTCCCCTTCTGCTCTTTGTCATTCCACTTCTCTTTGTAGACACAGTGCTCTTACTCACCTTCTGCTCTTTGTCATTCCACTTCTCTTTGTAGACACAGTGCTCTTACTCACCTTCTGCTCTTTGTCATTCCACTTCTCTTTGTAGACGTAGTGCTCCAAAGAGAGGCTGACTATCTCTGGCAGGCTGTTAGGATCTATTTTCTCGTTTTCGAGAGCAGTCCAGGGTGGGAAAGAAGACTGTAAAGGGAGGACACAATTATTGAAGGTAGCTAAGTCATACAGAAGCAGCTATTACTTAGATAACTAACTAAAAGAAATAAATATGATGCATTGCAGCTACACGGGAAAAAGAATTAAAGTGTCTATTGCATTAGGTACCAATATTATCTACCCATTTAAGTAAGCAATCTATTTATTCTAAACAAACCTTCTCCTTCCAAATAGTTTTGATACCTTGAAGCGCTTTCTTAACTTCATTTGTGTAAGTGTAGGAAAGTGCCACATTTTCCTTCACAGCAACATCACTATAATCATCTCTGGTGAAGATTTCTTGTTTGTTTTCCTCTTTGTCAGACGAATCCTCCTTTTTTATCCACTCAGAGGTTTTACTTTTCTGAGAGTCATTTTCACTTCGCATTTGTTTCTTGCTGTTTGATTGGGGGGGAGCTTGCTTCGCTTTTATCCACTTCAAATTAGTCATGAAGTCAATATAGAAAGAGCCACACTTATCAACCCGTGGCATCAGATCTTTACTATCCTCATTATCGTAATCTGTCTTCTCTTCATTATCATCATTTTGCTTCTCATCATTGGAGTCGCTGTCAATCTCTCCCTCTTCACCCAAATCTTTCTCCGTTTGTAGCAACTTCAAGTCGTTCAAAGAAGGAGAGGTAAATCCACCAAGTTTCCAGGTGTTGGCAGCAAAAGCATTGAACAATTCCAGAGAACCTTGAAGAACTTCCGCAAAATGCGACAAATCTTTCTCTGAAACCTGGTTGAGGATGGAAACAAAAATTTAAAATATTAGTAGACTCTTATAAATAATACAGGGTGAATAATTGTAGTGTTCTATATTTTGAACTTCAATAACTATTTGAATTCGATTAGTTTTAAAACAATCTCAAGACTTTATTATTTTATAATTTATGTTTTGTTATATTATATCAAACACTTGATATATTATATTGCTGTTTGGTGGCCATTGTATTGGATGACTAAATTTAGAATGGTCTGGAATGAATCCATAGGGCAAGGCAGAATTTTCAAGATTACTTTTGCAAAAACTTAATGGATTTTGTTCTTCAACTCCTTGATATATCTGCGTTGAATATGAAAAACTTTACTCTTCATGAATCCCCATAGAAAGAAATCACGAGGTGTAAGATCAGGTTATCTTTATGGCCACTCAAAGGTCATGTCGCCATCTGAACCTCTGCAGTGCCAATCCACCTGTTTGGAAACCTTCCATCAAACCACTGTCTGACAGTTCTTGGTAAATGGGATGGGGCTCTATCTTGCGGAAATAAAATCTTTTCTGAATCTGCTTATTTTGAAAAAGTCAGAATGGAATAAATGGAGATAATTATCAACAAATAAACATTTGTATCAATGAAAACAGGGCGAAAATTTCCCCATTCCATATGGTCGCCCACGCGATTGTTCGAGGTGAATTAGGTAGTGATTTCTCTTCTGTAATGACAACTGTGAGTGTAAACTACACACTGGATATGGAAATGTGCTTCATCAGATAACATTATGTGATGAAGGAAATCATGTGAAAGCAAAACCTTGTCTAACACTTTTTCAGCAAATCCCGGTCTTGCTGCATAATCATTTGCGTTTAGTTATGGACAATTAAAATAGATACCCATTAACACATATATAATAAATAAAACTCTAGTCTTCAGATTGTTATAAAAACCAACCAAATTTGAATAAACAAATAATAAGGAAGTTAAAGTTTCAAATATGGAACACTGTGATTATACACCCTGTACAGCAGAAATTAACAGTATTCTGCTCAAACCAAAATATTACACCCTGTTATATTCCACACCGGTAAGTTCCACCCCACTTAACGGGTTAGGATTGGTTAATTATTAATATTAATTATTGATTTATATTTTATATAATACTAGGTAACTTGCATATTGATTGTAGCAAATTAAACCTTTTGTTGGCCAATGACAAGTTGTTTATTTTTCACTACATATGTTATAGAACAACAGAAAGAAAGGTTGTGTGAAGGTATTTTGATTTTCAATCACAAGCTGATTATCTTCACTATCAGCGATATTAATTATAAGATGATGTCATAGCTACAGTACTTCTTGCTATTTTTTTTTATTTTTTAATTTTGACTTCGGGTAAAATTGGTGTAAAATGATGTTTGACAGAAGGCTTTTTTACACCGGGAGGTATTTTACATGTTTTTTTTGACCAGGAGGAGTTTAAGACTGAGGGGATCATTGCCTTTCTTTTAGCTACATGGAGAGATTTTTATTAGCAACGTAAGTTTTGTCCTAGAATCCAAAACAGCAACTTATAAGCAAAAAGCAAAAACATTGAATAGCTATATGGCCTATACCACCCCTCCACACCTCTTCCAACCATTGTTGTAAGAGCATATACTGCAGTTCCATGTAAAAATAAATTAATGCTAACTTACTTAACATGTAAACTTTGATATAAACTTCTATATTATGAATATTTGTATTTTTGTTTATTAGGGTAAAATTTCAATTGATTTGAGCTACCTCTAAATCTCAGGATATCTGAGTTATTTATAAATCGGTAACAAGTATTTAACAAATGGCTATCTAAAAATAAAATCTTTGACTTTTTATTGTCACCCTAAGGAGCATTGTCTAAGGAGTGGAATATACCGGGGTGGAATATACTGGCGTGAAATATACTGGCGTGAAATATACTGGCGTGAAATATACCAGGGTGGAATATACCTAAAGTTACCTAAAAGGTGAAAGCTGGAATTGATTGCAAGTGTTTTTAATTAAAAATCATAAGACATAAGAATAGGGGTAAGTTGAACTTCTCACCATTTCTCTGATGGCTTGCTGTGCATCAGAAGTAGTGATCCAAGAAGTGGGGTAACCACAGAATATCACCTCAGAGTTCAGGGACCTGGAAGTGACTGCAGTGCGCAGAGTTTGTGCACAGTGAATCATGCGTCTGGAGAGAGCACCTACAGTTTTCAGCAGCACGATATTCTCAGGTAAAGGAGGGTCCAAATTGCTGACAAAACTGGCAGTGTCGCTGAAATCACATTGGGTCAAAAAGTTGTAGCTAAACTCTCTTGGAATGTTAGTGTTGGAAACGAAATCTTCCATTGATATTTTGGTAGAAGCACGAATTGTTGAAGTGGCAGGTGGAGTCATTTTGATTCCTTTTAGGAAGAAATCAAGCCAGGGGACAACAATGTACAAGATATTATCATCATCGAATGAAACATCCTTGAAAATGAGATTGTAGAAAGATGTAACGTCCAGTCGTGAGCCAGATATAATTCTAGACACACTTTTCTTGATGTCTTGCTTGCGTAGGTACGGCACTTCATTGTCAACAACAATCACCACTTTATTGGGTTGAGAACCTTGTGGAAAACAACCTGCAGATTAACAGTAATGAGAAAAACATTCAACAAATAAAATAAAAATTCACTATTCAGTGGGTCGGTAAAAGCAATATAGCTACACTAATGTAGTTACTTTCATTCTTTAATTAAATTAAAGTGTTAAAAGTAAGATTAAATATATAAAGAAATTATTCTAGTTTTAGTAGGGGCTCTAACGTCTGATTAAGAACAAAAGGCCATATTGCTGAAAAAAAGGAAATGAAATATCTACAGGGACTGAAAAAAGAAGTCAGAAAGAGTAGTGGCTCCATGAACAGTCACCTAGCTAATAGCTACCACCAGTCAGTGACAACGCTCATGGATGCAGAAAAGCTTCTCCGTGAATGCAGTCACTTATCAACAAATGTGACACAAGCACCAGTGGCAGCACTTACGGATCGAAGAGGAAAATGAAGAGGTGATATTAAATAAAGCGTACCTAACACAAAAATCTAAAGCCACGCTATCCTCCAAAACTGCAGGTAGCGTTACAAGAGGATACACATGGTAAAATGAAAAAGACAATTCAGGACCCACCCTCCTTCTCTTCCATTCACTACAGACAGCTTGAGGATAGAGCCCCTAAGGGATTAAAGAAATGAACTGACTTCTAGCCTTCTACCCAATAAAAGGCTAGTAATTAACTGATTATACTGAGACGTATAATCAGGTATGTGTTTACTTGTTAACTTGCTAACTTTCTTTCGTTTTTATTCATCATATTATGTATATAGATTCAATAAGGATCATTTTATTTAAGAGTTAGCTATAGAGTTTGAAATGAGTTAGCAACCTGGAATTCTGCCAACACGAGACTTCTCCTCTAGCATGCGTGCAATGCGTCTCTTAGAGGCAACGTCAAAGCAGCTATCTAGGAGATTCATGTCCAACATTGTAATTTCAGCACCGCGCACCTAAGGAAGAGATGAACACTTTAGACAATGTGATTTATAACATCTATGTGTTAGCTATTCATATTGTCTAGCTACTTATTTGCAGACCTAAATAGTTAGCTACAGTTCACATCTCAGAAATACATATCAGATTGAGTTATAACTAAAAGGAACTTTAATAGCTACCTTACATGTATTCTTACATTCTAGCTATTATTTGAATTGAAAATCACTTAAAAAAATTTGGGGGGATAAAACTTTACTGTTTTTTTACAATATTTATTTAGAAAAACTGGAAATTATCTCACCCTGACAGGTGGGAAACTGAAAATGGTTTCCAGATCCATTTCACAGGAGACTTTGAATATTGCAATGCCCATCTCTTCATGGGATTTGTAACCATCAAAAGAAACGCTGTGCAGTTCCGGGAGTGAACCAAATTCAGTCTCAATGGCACACAACACAGACTTCTCAGATGCATATTCAGGCAAGTGAATGAAAAACAGCAACAGGCCCTGAAAATACATTAAAAACAGATAAAAAAACATTCAAAGTGTGTACAGTGTACTCAAGGTTAAATTATCCACTGTCACAATTAATGTACATAAAAATTAAAAAGATAGCAACTGACTTAAGATTAAATATTTTTTAAATATATAGCTATTAGCAGAAAATAATAAATAATCAAAAATGAATCAGATACAAAAGTGTAAAGTAAATAACTATTGATAAAATTCCTGACCTAATTCATGAAAAATACCAGGCAAGTAGCTATAGAAAATACTATAGGTAATTGAATAGCAAGATTTTCCTGCAAATATGAATAAATGAATCTAATAATTCAATCAAATGTCTAAGTAGTTTACTTTTACAATAGATAACATAACAAAATTCATTGAAGATATGATGGCATGACGGTTATTGGAAATTTGATAATTTCTTAAATAATTGAAGTAAGATTTACAGATAAAAAATAGTAGCTATTCTAGTCATTGATTGAAAAGAACACAGACTGTGCTTTATAGCAGCTCTTTTCAAAAGATTTAATGTATGTTGCACATCACATAACGAAAAATCTGTCTAGCAGTGCTAAAAATTTATGTCTGATCAATATAGACATCCCAGCGTGACCCAACGGTGGGTCACGCCGCATTTAAAGTGTCAATATATGTGAATCGTTGCTTGTAGATAATATGTTCAAAGATTTGGAACCTTCAAAAACTCTTTTGTACCTTAGTAGAGAAATGATTCAGTTAAGATAAAATGAAAGGTTAGATTGAAAAGTTGTTTATGAGTGCGGCAGTTAAAGTGTTAAGTAAAGTACAGCTCACAGCTACTTGTCATTGAATGTCCTATTAGTCTAATCAAAATCAGTCACCAGTACATTCCAGAAGTTACAAGAAGACTGTAACCTATAAATTAATATAATCATCAAGCAACAACCTCCAACTATTTCAATATTATGTTAATAATCACAGACACATGAAATGAAATTTTCACATTTGAAAAGGAGAGTTTGTTCTCTAATAAATATTTTACTTCTTTCTCTCTTTTGCATCAGAAGAATCACCAAAACCCTAGAATTATAATTTCTACAAGTCTACACAATAATAAGTAGAAATAATCTGAAAAAGAATGGTTCACTCAAGATCAAAATATCAGATATGAAATGAGAAAATGTTAGTTTCACAATCATTTCACCCAGAGACAGGGTTTCAAAAGCTATTAAATATAAATCTGGAAGTTACAAATAGATTAGCTACAGTTATTTAATATAGTCTTCATATATAATTTAGGAAACAGAAAATCAAGAGATTTGAATGCCACCAGGTTAAAAATATGGCTTTGAGTTCATAAAAACTACAACTTCTTTAATGGAGAAACTTTCACAACAAAAAAACAAGTAACTTGAGATATTAAAAAAAATCTACAAAAAAAACTGTAATTAAAAATGAATAATTGTATCAATATGTTTGAGCTGTAGCTAGATAATATATCATTTTCGAAAGAAAGTGAAACAAAATGATAAATAGTAAAACTCTGTATGTGAATAAGTCACTTGTTCACCTAGTGTCATTTTGGAGAATGATATTTGAGCAAATTTATTGACTATAGCAAACTGTTCAGATTGAACTGTCAATTCATGCAAGATTTTAGCTTAATAAAATTAAAAGTGTTATTTATTATCCATGTTAAATTTGAAAATATTAATTCAAAAATGGATTTATTTGTCTACTCTTCCATAATCAGATTAAAAATTCTCCCAACCAATTCCAAAATATTCTCCCAGCCACTTGCTAAAGTTCTCTCAACCATTTGAACATGAAGTTAAATCTTGTTGTTAAAACTCTTCTGTTGAATCTTAACAGTTGATATGATCTTAATGGTAATTATGCACCAGTATGTCGGTCAGTTCATGTAATGCAAATTAATGTACTGCCCGACAATATCTAGAAAAAACTTCAGTATTATTGATCAGAGCATCAGAGACCAAAAGAGAGAAATACAAAGAACATCAAAGAAACAGTCGGAAAGGAAAATGGCTTCATGAACAAAGTCCAGTACAACCAGTCAGTTACAATTACAATGCTCATGATTGCAGAATAGCTACTCTGTGAGTACAGTCGCTTACAAAAGATTGTGACCAAAAGGCCCTAAAGTATTTAATTCCTCTTATTTCCCATAAACAAGACAAAAACGGGTGGCACCTCTAAGGTTAGAAATTTAAAAGTTATCCCCACTTAGAATATAGTTAGCTATAAAATATTGTTCCATTTTAGGATATTGGTTTTAAGGTTACTAGCTCATTGATTGGTATTGAGAACAGGTCATTAAACAATCATCAAGTGTGCATTACAACAAACTAGCAGATACAACTCTATGATACGAATTTCAAAGTTTTTATTATTTGAAATAGCTTTAATTTAATTCAACTCATAGGTAGCTATATGCAATGAGTTGGTGCCAACAGGGGGTGGAGCACTAATGGTTTATTGCTCCCCCTTTAGCTCCTCCTCCTGACCAACCAATCAGAGAAGTTATTGTTAAAACCACTCTCAATAAAAACATTATGCTTAAAACACTGTATCAATAGAAATTTGAACGGTAGAGACAATATCTCAGAAACCTTATGCGATGTTTACTATATTTAAAAAAATATAAAACATAACCATTATGGGCAGAGACAAAAAACAAGAACATTCTTGATAACAGAAATATTAAAACTCTTCTAAATAGGATCAAAGATCAATGTGTGATTTTTACCTGAAATAAAAAAGTGGTTAGCTACAACTTAAATAAGTGAACTATCAGATAAAAACCATCTGGAATAACTATGAAAATAAATACATCTTGAGAAGAAATTGTTGTGAAAAATTGAAATGCAGCTATATCTAATAACTGAATCATTTGCAGAGTCCAGAAAAAGTCTTGTCCACCTTAGAAAATATGTCCCATCTTTAACTAACAGAAGTATTCTCCTACAGGACAATTATATAGTGCTCACCATTCATTGTAGTGGTTTTTTTTGGGCAAAAAGTAGTTTTCTTAAACCTAAATTAAAATATCCTCTAATCATGACAACATATTAATGATTGGCAATCTTTACTGTGTAGTGATTTTCATGAGAACTGGCTCCTTAAGGATTCCGGACTCTTTCATTACATGAATTTAGTACTATTCACATGCAATTGACAGTCTTTTCCTGGCAATTAAAGAACAATGTTTCTTCTTACACTTCAATATGAAATGTTCAAGCCCAAGCCGTTTTAAAGACGATATTCTAATGTTCATTCTGAGCCTTCGCTTAACAGTAAAGCTATTTTTTCTCCTTTCCAAAGCAGTCAAAATGGGTTTTTATTATAGTTCTCGCCTGAGAAATCTATCAGTAGTTTTCGACGCTTTCTTTGACATTCTAGAAGTAGGAGCACTATTCTCAGGAAGGCCTTTGGCTCCATCACAAGACTTACTGTCCCTTGTTGACCTGCCTGTTCTTCTTAATATTTCAACATTAGAGAGATCTTTAGTTCTCCAGTACGGGCATTTTAATCTACAAATTAATTTATAAAATATTACAAGTGGAAAAAACCTTTTGCAGACTCTGTACTATTGTGTACTATTATTACAATGTCATATGCAAAATGAAATTAGTCAATTTTGATCATGAACTGATAACTCATAATTTCAATTTCATTTGGGCTAAAAATGGAGGGATAATGAGTTTCACATATCACACAAATTTCATATTTATAAAACTAAAACTATTAATGTCACATAAGAAACTATGATGTTCAGAAAATTGTCTAAATTATATCACAGGTTTGCATTATGTAACTATAAGTTCACAAACAAATTATTTTTAATTATATGTTAGCTGCAAGTACACAACTAACAGTAATCAAAAATTAGAGTCATGTCATGGATTTTATTTTCATGGTAAAATAATTGAAGCTATCAATTAGCAAATAATTTCAGTATTCCTTCATTCAGAAGAATACTATAAGTTAGGCATTAAGAGAATTATTTGATAATAGCTAATATTAAATATTTAAATAGGAAATACTTACAGACATAACTGCTTCAACTACAAATGGTCCTGAAATTTCGCCAGCAGATGAAATGTCCCATTCTGCATGCTCCTTGGGATAGTGACTAAACTGTCTTGAAGAAGATCGCAGTTCAGTCAAAGTCTGATGCACATGATCAATGACCATACTTTTGGCTTTTTTGTACTTTTCAAATGGCTCACATCTGGGATGAAATACAATCAGTTTCTTGTCAGTGTGAATTAAATCTAAATTGATTTAAAGGAAAATTATACAAAAGCATTGTTTAGATGCCATATAAAGTACCTGTTGAATCTGAAAACAATGAACATACTTTCTGCAAAAATTCAATGGTGTGACATTTATTCAAAAGATGAAATTTCGGAAACTCACAACAAGTGTGACTGATAAAATAATAAATAGCTACCTGCAAAACTTAATGAATAAATATGCCTGTTTAAACTGTTTATATTTAAAAATTTTAATGAAAATGGTTAATCAAGAAGTTAATCACATAAATATGAAAAGCCACTTCACCTATGTAGAAATTAATATGAATACTTAAATATAAATTCATTATCTATTAAATAATAGCAACTAACCTTATCATGAAGTGGTGTTTGCCTTTGTCATCAAGGTGAAATACAGGCCTCATACCAGTCTTACGTTCAACAACAGACAAGAATTGCTCCAATTTGTCTTTCAGCAGTTCAGAGTCCACATCTTTACAGAAGGGCAAATATATTGCTTCCGTCTAGGGGGAAAATAAAAAATTACATCAATAATAAAAAATAAGCAATATTAGCTACCATTTATAATTTTCATCATATGGTAAATAATGAAACAGAAAGAAGCAAGTAACTTTACCTTGCTTGATGAAGATGTGAAAGGAACTCTTCTGTTAGAGCGTGAATTTTCACGAGATAAACTCCTGCTTCTTCCAGATTTCCAATTGGGTCTTTCTCGATTCCTTTCATACTTAAATCTGTCATTGCTTCTACTTTTCTCTCTGTGACGATATTTACCATTGTCTCTTTCACTTTCTTCACGCTGCTGTTGTTCTCTTTGAGAGCGTCTGTTTTCATAACCCCTCTCAGTGCGATCACAGTGAGATGACCACTGAATTTTTCTCACTGAATCACTTTTGCCGTCTTTCCTTTCCTGGTACACTCTTGATACTGCTCTTTTAGGGAGCACTGGACTGTCATCTTCACTGAGAGATTTGTCATCTTCTCTCTTGCGATACATTCTTTTTTCATAAGCTCCTTTATCACTTTTGAATCTATCACTTCCTCTGTATGATCTAGATCTTCTATCAAATCCTCTTCTGTCTTGATCATCCCCACTTAAATATGATCTAGGGGATTTATCTCTTGGATTCCTGTGGTATATTTCACGTTCATCATCACTGTGATGAGAGCTTGATCTTCTATCAGACTTTTTTGTGTATAGTTTTTCTGAATCATCACCACTCTTGATTTTATAGTGATGATCAGAGGATTGTCTAGATTTGTATTTATCACTCCTGGATTTGACACTTTCCCGTGCAAAGTTTCGTTTATGCAGCTTGATGGCATTTAGTATCTCCTCTGTTTCTGACTCATCACTCCTGGCATTTCTTTTATCTCTATATTTCCTACTAAAATCTTTATATTGTTTATGACTACTCATGGCTATACAAGTATATTAGCATATATAGAGCATCAATATGGAAAATGTGAACTGGCTAGCTAAGCTATCTGGAAAATAAAGAATACATTAAAGAACATAAGAGAAATTTACTAAAATTAAATGATGTGGAAACTGGAAACTTTATATTGCTAGTATTTTGCGAATATTTTCATTCCACAAAAATCTCAATTCTGCCTAGTTGATACATATTTAATCAAGTAAAATAGTATGGTGCATAAAAATTTCATACCCCATTTTTTCATCAATTCTCTAAAAATAGCTAAATTTATCACCTAAAAGAATAAATTATTATAACTTCTCTTCAAAATAACATGGAGCATAGAAGATTAGATATTTAGAGACCTCAAAAATGAAAATTTGGGTTCAGATTTTTCTCAGACTCAAAAATGTTTTATATTTATACCTTTCACTAAAAGGAAAATTGGTTATGCAACATAGCTATTTTATATTTTATTAAGGATTTGAAAATAGGTGTAATGTTGCTAAGGTATTCATCATTCACAATATTCAGTTATTAACTCATAAGTATAAATGGATGCACTAGATTACTAGAAAGTTTACCTAATTAAAAAGTAAATTAGCCTTAGGTTAGGTATATACCTAGGTACTATCTAGTAACTAGAATTGGGCACTGGCTTCAACTATTCAGCTGCCAAACTATGAAATAATTAAAATCAAGCTAAATGATAAGTAACGCTTGTAGGTATGAGGTACAGGCTAAACAAGGCTATCAATTTAAAACCAGTATTTTATTAATTAAAATTATTTTCCAAAATCCCAGGTTAGCTGACTACATATTTCATCAGTCAGCAGAATATGGAACATTTTTCCAAGACTCTCTTGAGAGACTGAGACAAATCTGAACCCAATTTTAGAAATTTTAGATATCTGAGGGAGATCTGGAATTAATTCCTATGATACCATTAATTTAGCAGTAGGAGATTCTGGAGCTGCTGCTGCTGAGCCAGATAATAAAGCATGTCCAAACTTGCCATTTTAATTGTGAGTTCATTACAGTTATTTTGAGCCCTTCAATTGCAAATGGAGAGAAATATTTATTTTTCTCCTATGCTATAATGCAAAAACCATGTTTCATAGTGTCACTAGTTTAATGAGAAAATGTACCTAGGTCATCACATTAAACTCATCTTAAAGGGAACATTTGGCTTCTTAGTGAAGAATTTACTGTTGAAAACATCATTATGTTTCATGTCTGATGCATGCGCATCTTTTATGACTAATTTATTAATGATATAATAGTTAATTAGTTTTTTTAACTTATTTCATCCCTCAATAGTCACCAGTATATTGGCGACTTTGTGCATACTTAAGATACTTTGAAACATGGACGGCAAAAGATAGGTGAAGTTATGAAGTTCATCCAGCAACTGTTGAGGCATTAAAATTGGCCTTCTGCAATATCCGGCGACAATTTTCCAATTAATTTCTATGTTTACATGTATCTATTGTGGTTGTAGGTAAATTGCTCAAATGAACAATTGCTTGAAACACAATTGCTCAAAAAACAATTACTTGAACGAACAATATTGATCGAATGAACAATTGCTTGAATGATTAAATTGTACACTTTATGAATTTATTAAAAGCAAGTTATTCATAAAGTAGAGGTGCACCTATTCATCTGTTTCTTTTTTAGAAATTGATAACCGTTTCAATTTGTTCATATTTATTTACTATTGATCATTGTATAACTGATTCTAAATCTTACTCTTCCTGTCTTTTCTTATTTATTCCTAGAGACCCTTTTTGTCATCTCATTTGAAACATGTGGTCAAGTGGTACTATTCATGTTGTTTTTATCATGAAACCTGAATAATTTTGTGGATTAATTTTCAACTAGCCTATATGTATGTGGCACCTCAATGGATGAAATAACTCAAAAATTATGGCAGAGTAATTTTTCATCTCGAAAGTAGAGTTTCAATATATTTATGAAATCTGTTCAGTTAATATATGGGTAATGGGTATCAGGTGGCACATTTGACTATTTTTTAATGATCTTTTACGGTGTAGGGAGTGGAGTCGTGGCTGGAAATTTCGGTATCGGAATGAAAAATTGCCTCTCAACATAAATGACCGTTATACAGTTTGTTGTATCCACTAGTTTGCTGTACTGCACACTTCATGATTGTTTAATGACATGGCGGGAGTTGGAGGCAGTAAGATATGTAAATCTTACTAAATTAAATTTAGCTTGACCTCTGTTACTTGTTATTTCATATTTTTCCTACTCTACCTAATCTCACTATCTTGTTGACTCTCCCTGTTCTACCACTTCATTCGAGCAATTGTTCATTCAAGCAATTGTTCATTCAAGCAATTGTTCGTTCGAGCAATTGTTCATTCAAGCAATTGTTTTCGAGCAATTGTTTTTGAGCAATTTACCGGCTACCAATTATTGGAGTATTTTGAGATTTTATGCCATTTTGGATATATTTAAAAATCTTTGGAGAGAAATTGCCTCAAAAATTTAATATCTGCCAGTCTGTATTTCACGGTAAATTATACCGACTTGTTGGCAGAATTTAGTCTGAAAAGAATGTCTCAACAGACCCAAGATTTTTTTTTAGAAATTGGAATTTGGGTTCGGCAAATAAAATGGGAACATAGGAATTAAATAGATCTTGGACACAGGATTAATCCACAAGTGACAAATGCTGCTAAACTTTTCAGACTGGGCCACAGAATTTTTTCCCCTTTAAAAAAATATTCTAGTAAAGTTGGTAACTTGATGGATTTTCAGATATTTCTTCCTATATTACCATTAATTTTATTTTTGGTGGATAAATTGGTAAAATCACTGAGAATGTTGGTGGATCAGCCAAATTATTGGGAAATGCTGGATTTTTCAGCTCTTTGGTAAGTCAGCAGGATTTTGTGCACAAAATACAGTCTATACTATAATAAAGACTGGTCATGCTCTATAGAAAGTTCCATGTTTCAGAGGCTGGAAAATTTTAAGCCAATTAGACATATCTGAGTTTTGACATTTTGAAATCTAAGCAAATTAATTGGCATTAAATGACACACTCTGTAACCCAGGTAATAAAACATGACCAAACTCACCATTTCTTTGAGCCCTTCAATTGCAAATGGCAAGAAACCTCAATTTTTATTCTATGCCACAATGTTATTTTGGAAAGAATTTATGATAATTTGATCATTTTGGAGAGAGCTGGAGAGAAAAATGGAGATTTTATGAGTCATACTATTCTACTTGGTCTGTAAAATCATGGTCTGTAACATCATGCAAACTTTAAAATATAGAAATAAAGTAATAGGAACTGTATAGTCTACAGCATTTAGCCTCTAAAATTCATCTGTTAGCCTAAGGTATTTTCCAGAGTGGGACTAACATTGTCTATAACCAGTCAGCAAATCAGTCTACAGATATTTAATTTATTGGGCAATTTGTCTCCAAATATATTCAAATTTCTCTCCAAAATGGCCAAATATCTCAAATACTCGTCAATAAATAATTATTACATGTAAACTTAGGAATAAATTGGCAAAATTGTCACTAGATAATTCAAGAGACTAATTTCAAGACCTCAATAGTCAATAGTTGACAGATAAACTTCACAACTTCATGCATCTTTTGCAGACTGGGTGTAGATTATATAACATATTAAAGATATAATATAGATATATCATTATTATTTAGGGATGGGACCGCTACCAAAATTTTCGCCGATACCGATACTTTACAAAATCAACCGAACAATACATGTAAATATAGGAGGAAATTAAGGATTGTTCGCACATAAAATGTTAAAAATGTCCTTTGTTCTGTAGACTGGCTTGGGAACATAGGAATTAATTCAAAATATTAGGCCAATTAACCCTACAGTACATAAGTAGGTACATTATGCCTAGGATTAAGCAGGTAAATTGTGGCACACTAACAAACAGCGGCCTCTAACAACAGAAACATCATACCTTCAGTCTTTCAAAGTACCAGTCTGTATTTGGTGCACAAAAACCCACTGACTTTTTAAAAAAACTGAAAAAATCCACCATCCAGAGTGGAAAACACAAATTCTAACAGAGTTACTCATGAATACTCAACTGCCAGACTGTATTTCATGGTAAATTCCACCGACTTGTTGGTGAAATTTTTCTTCATTGAAAATAATATTCTGGCAAAGTCGGTGGATTTTTAGCTATTTATTCCTATGTTACCATTATTTTCGGTGGAAAATGAGTAAAATGTTGGTGGATCAGCCAAATTACTGGAAATTTATGGTGGATTTTTTCAGCTTTGAAAAATTCAGTGGAATTTTGTACACCAAATACAGACTGGCTCAACTGCGGAGTTTATTAATGAATAACATCATTAACCCTGCTTAGTATTAGTAAAGCATTTAGGTACCTTATAGTCTTATATCTATAGACTGTATAGCATGCAG
>CANNZV010002159.1:105667-151219 GCA_947561585.1 Caprella mutica | reverse complement strand
CCGGAATAGCCCATGATATGTCATTTAGGTATGCATTTGGTCGATTTATGTTCCAATTGATATCATTTTTACCATTTTATACTCATTTCTGCTCGTATAATCACTACCAAACATCAAAAAATAGTAATCAATTTTACAAGAGTATATGCTAAAATTAGTTTTCTTTGCATAATATTTTATAGAAAATATTTTGAAGGGGAACTAAAGTAATTTTAATACATAATACCATATTATAATTTTAATGATAAGCATTTTTGGTTTTATTTCATGTATCCATTACTAGTATGTGTTGATATTCTATTAATCAAGATTTTGAATTTTATACAACATAGACAAATTTCTTTGAATTTTAATCGGATACCTAGTACGTATGAATCCATAACTGCTATCCGTCGCATTTCAGTTGAACTATACTATTGGCATTTAGAAAAATTGTTAGCAATTAGTTAAGAGAAATCATTCGTCTGAAATAAAATTAAAAACCAGAAATGAATTATTATTAGGTATATTCACTCGGTCCTGCTGTATTGGCAGGGATGGCGCTTCGATCAGTTTATCAATAATCAAGATCAATTATTTACTAAAATGTAAACTAAAATTTAATATAAAGTAAATGAGAACACTAATAAAAACATACAAACAAATAGTGCAAAGTTAGCAATATCATAATCATTGCACATGCATTCTATCATTTAACATTTATGGTAGCTGGAATGTTTCTCGCTAGATGGCGCTGCACTTGAGAAGTAATTGAATTTTATATTAAATTTTTAGACATGAAATAACTAGTATATTACCAGTCTGCAGAATGAGTCTCTTCTCCCGCAGAGATTTTAATTTAAGAGACAGTTACTCTCTGGCTCTCAGTAGCAGATTCAGAATCTCCCGCAGCTAAATTAATGGTAACATAGGAATTAATTCAAAATCTCCCGCAGCTAAATTAATGGTAACATAGGAATTAATTCAAGATCTCCCGCAGAGATCTCCAATTTCTAAAAATTCAATCATAAACTCCCGCAGAGAGTCTTTGAAAAATGTTCCATATTCTGCAGACTGGGTATATTATATTCTATAAGACTATGACTAATGTCCCTCAAACGATTTATCAATAGGAGAGAATATTTTATGAATGGTTTACTGCCTCTTTAATCAATAACTCTTCTCGAGTCTAAATACACGTCAATGATTTATTTTAGTTGGGGTTTGAGCTTTGGAACCAAAGGCCATTTTTTGACATCAAAAGGAAATTAAATAAAAGTGACTGGAAGAACCAGTCAAAAAGGACAGTGGCTCCACGAACAAAGTCACCTACGACTGTCAGTGGAAATCTCAAAAATAGAGGATTTCTTGGAGAACACTTTACCAGTTCCTGCAGGCAGCCAGACTGGAAAACATAAATTCTAACAGAGTTACTCCTAACTTCATGCATTCCCATTAGTGATGTTTATCATCACAACAAGCCCAATTGTGAAGCTTAAATGACTTATTTTACATTAGTTTTAACTGCGGAGTTTAAATTTATAAAATAATTCACTGATTTCTGCACTTTTTAAGGTTAAATTGAGTAATTTTTGTTCATTCTAAATTCCTAACAGAGTTACTAGTCAATCTGTAATGAGTTATTATTCCACTCTGGGCAGGCAGCAGACTGGTTTCCAAGTACCTAATAAAGCATGTTGAAACTCGCTATTTTAATGGCGAGTTTGTGACAGTTATATTGAGCTATTTATCCCTATATTACCATTAATTTTTGGTGGCTAAATTGGAAAAATGTTGATGGATCAGCAAAATTATTGGGAATATGGTGGTGGATTTTTTTTAGCTATTTGATAAAGTCAATGGGTTCCTGTGCATCAAATATAGACTGGGAAACATAGGAGAAAATTAGGATTGTTCACTCAGAATATGATAAATGTCCCATATTACTGGCAGGGCAGGCTGGCCGCTGGGGCAGCCTCTGAAACATGGATTAAGATAGATAGTTTATATTGGAAGATAGGAGTGAGAGTATTTTTACTAAATTTGTTTAATAATTTTCCAGTCTGCAGAATATGGGACATTTTTAACATTTTCTGTGCGAACAATCCTTAATTTCCTCCTATATTTACATGTATTTTTCTGAGAACAGAAGCTGATATGAAGGATTTTTTGGAGAACACTTTACCAGTTTCTGCAGTCTGGATAATTTTCAATAATATTAATAGGGAATAGGGATGGGACGAAGCATCGGTATCGGCAAATATCGGCATTTTTAGGGAGTATCGGCACATATCGAAAAGTATTAGCCGATACTCCAGAGTGGAATAATAACTCATTTCAGATTGACTAGTAACTCTGTTAGGAATTTAGAATGAACAAAAATTACTCATTTTAGCCCTAAAAAGTTCAGAAATCAGTAAATTATTTTATAAATTTCAACTCCACAGTGAAAACTAATGTAAAATAAGTCATTTATGCTTCACAATTGGGCTTGTTGTGATGATAAACATCACTAATGGGAATGCATGAAGTTAGGAGTAACTCTGTTAGAATTTATGTTTTCCAGTCTGGCCGATACTTAGGTATATGATTATTTAAATTTTATTAATTTCACAAATTCTTTTTTATTAAATTTCTATTATTCTATAGCCCTAAGCCATAAATGAAATAAATAATTAAAAAATTCAATATAAGTACCAATCCTATAATTGACCAACTATACCTACTAGAGTTTTAAGTGTAATTTTTATTTATTTATTATGACATGCATGACATTATTAATAAATTTTTAAAAGTAAATACGGAATCTACCAATAGGTTTTTGAGTCTGACTATAAATTTAAGATAAGAATTATTCAGCTACTGTTGACCATTTTTGCACTTATTTATTACAAGTCAGAAGAGTTATCCATTTAATATCAATGTATTTTAATTAAGGTGAAATATGTAAATCACTTCATGTTATAGCCTATTCTACAATGAAAGAGCATTACTGAGTTAGTTTTGAGTTAAAATATAATAATTCTTAATCTTAACATTTACTATGATTTACAATAAAAAATTAATAGCTAGGTACTTTATCAAATATACAAACAGTAAAATTCTTAAGATTAACAATTAAGCACTTCATATAAATTTAACATGCATGAGATTCGAGAATCTCATAACCAAAACAAATCTTTTTCTTGAGCGTCAGATTAGTGTTTCTATAGGCATAGTAAATAGATAGAAAAGTATACAAGTTTCAAATTCATTGACGGTGAATTTGATTCCGGTCTTCAGAAACGATACAAACAAGTGACGTCACACAAAATCAGATGAAGTAATGTCAAAATGAGAATTATATAGGTGCGGCGACTGAATAGATAGAATATGTCAATAAACAATATGTTTGGTTATCTTCTAGTACCTAGATAACTTTTATATATTTAATACCAGGCTGGCTCTTATAAGCTGGCTTATTGGCAAACTTGTGAAATGTAAGTTGGCACCTAGTAACCTATTGTACTTACAATGAAACACTTGAATGACTATTATCTAACATATAAACCTGATTGCCTATGGTAAAAGGTTATTTTAAGCACAATTTTCGATAAAAATTCTTATTTAATCAGATAAATTTTCAACCCAGCAAACATCCCCGAATCTATTCGTTATCGGGTTGTGTCTATTCGTTGCGCTGGTAGCGCATGCCGGTAATAGATATGAAATACACTTAAATTAGATATCTAACAGAATGTATCTAAATTATTGGACTGTTTAGAAATCTAATTTGTTTCTACCATCAGTATCCAAAAATCTTCACTCTAGTCCGCATCGTTTATTTTCTAATCAGAAATCGTTTTAATTCATAGTAAATAGATATTATTATTGAATTATATTATTGAATAATCCATTCCATTTTAGAATCGATACTTAAAATTCATACCATTTATGATCAGAATAGTGTTGCATCGCCAACCGAAAATGTATTTGAAAGATCAGATTTTTCTTTATCGTTACTGTTTAGAAACAATAAGTGAAATATAGTTGCATCATTTAGAAAGAGTACTGAATACTATATATCGGTATCAATATAACAATATATTGAATAGCTATAAATATCGGTATCAGATAATAAATATTTTTAATTTATATGTATGTGTATTTGATATCGATATGGTGTCTTTTGCATTACTAAAACGCTTTCGTTTGTATCTCTCTTTTATTTATTTGAGTGTTGCATCGCTAATTTAAATATGTATCTAAACGATCTGCGATGTCTCTTTTCGGTTACTATTTTAGAAATGAAAAATGAAGATTCTATGCGTCATTAAAGGTCCTCTCCAAGCAAATTTTTTTATTACTTAAATCAACGAAGCTAATGTTTCTTATCATTTTACTGCAAACCCCATCAAATTTGATAGCATATTTTAAATTTTATATGCTTTTAAAGATATTAATAATCCAAACTCTACAAAACCTACTTTACTTCCGACTTTCTAATTTTCAGTCTGAAGAAGAAGAATGTACACCATTTGTTTTGATTGTCAACTAGGTATTTGGTTTAATAAATCTATTTATTATTAGTTTATAGGTTTAAATTTGGATAAACTTATTATAGAAACGTTTATACACTTGAAGAAACAATTAATATCTTAAAAGAAGGCCAGAAACGCATTGTTTATTTAAAAATCTGAATTTGAAATCAAAACAAAGAGTGTACAATCTTCTTTCTCAGCGTCAGGTTGGAGATTCGCTCGATTGTTGCTCATATAGTATTAAAAAACTTTAAAAGCAAATAATAAAATATATACTGAACCGAATTGTATGCGGTTTGCGGAATAATGATCGTAGACCTTAGTTCTATAATATTATGTAATAAACTCATTTTTTTCCCGGAGCCTGGAGAGGACCTTTAAAGTTGTGAATTTATGAATGGTTTTAAAATCCATCCATAGCTTAACACTCACTCAGTATAGGTTAGTAATAAATAGATACTTAGATTTCTATAGTTATTGTGATACATTGAACAAACAGACATTTTAAGCTCAATGAAATATTTTAGGTACGGTAGTAGGGAACTAAGTTCCAAGTTATTGGTTGGTTCTACAATTTCGGACACGTTAGAAAAGAAAAATTTATAATTATTATTTAACTTCTATTCTAATTGGTATCATGGATACCAATTGAAAATAAAAGTTAAATAATGATTATTATATACAGAATTTTATGTGCTCGAAAATATGGAACCGTGCGATAACACTGAACTTACCATAAGATGGGACATGTTGAATTTCTGAACCAATTGCTTCTAATAACCTCTTCTGAATTATAAGTTTGATTTTTTTAGTTGCCGTGAAATAATCACGAAAAACTTGTCTCCATTTTCTATGTCTACGACAGTGGTGGGCACAGCTCCGCTACTTGTAGCGCGCCCTAATAGCGGCGCTTCTTATTGTGAGGCGGCAGCGCCGCTACTTTTTTCAGAAGCGCTAGATGATTTTTGCGCTTCGGCGCTGCCGCTTCTTTTAAAATAAAAAATGTTAAAGTTATCTGAGGAATCGATATAAAAGTCTATACAAGTGTGCGACCCTAGATAGCTAATCAGTTGTAATTGTGATATTCAGACATATCCATGCAGTGTGACCAACTGATTTTCAAACAATATGATTCATAGTACGACCATAATAATGATACGAAATGTGAATATTTGATATTAAGACAAAACCGCCTTATACGATCAACTTACACGATCGTCTTACGCTTTTATGCAGATGTGTTTATTGCAATAAAATTGGTATAACTTAATTGGTTTTTCTTGAAAATTTCAGGGAATGTGCATCTACATTGCAAGTAACTTTTAAGAAAAAAATGGAAAGTAATTCAAATATTTTTTTCGGATGCTACAATCATTTTACTAAAAGTTACTCATTTTCAGGGTACCAAGCATAACACTTAAAATGCGTAAATAAACGTTTTAAATAATTCTATTATAATTTTTTTAGCAATAGCGTTCATGTGTAGTTTAACTGCTAATTTTAAGTCAATATCCGGTTTGATTTCCCCTCTTTTCTAGCATTTTTAAAAGATAAGAATATTTATTGAAAAGAAAAATATTACAAAAAAAAAATTGGAAATTATTAAAATCTCATTTTCAAGCCCTTCTATAAAGTCCCATCAGATGATAGAACTTTTTCGGACAGGAAAGTAGGTAGGCATATAGATAAAATAATTAATACTACATAAATCATACTACACAATTTAACAACTTATTATGGCAGCTAAATTGAACACAAAATCACAAATCGTAAATAACTACTAAAAAAAATTAATAATGTATAACGGCAGTTAAAATGAACACAAAAATCATAAATCATAAATCAAAACTCTGTTATCAATACTACATTAATTAACAATTTACTAAGGCAGTTATATGGAGCAAAAAAAATGTATATTTTTTTATTAAAATGAAATTCATTGGTCTACTTGATACTTCTCTATATAATAAAGTTTAAGTTTTCGTTTAAAGCTATTTAATGTTGTAATGGATTTTAACTCAAAAGGTAAAGTGTGCCACAATTTGGAGGATGAATAGCTAACATGCACTGTGTTGAGTAAGAGTCTATCTATGCTTATCCATCATATTTGTAAATTTCCGAATTGTATCAGACGTTATCGTCTTACAAGAGTCTTCAGTATCCTTCCAGAGCTCATCTTTCGACGAGAACTGACGTCTTTGCACATACACATTCTTCTTCAGGATGAACTGAAGTTCTTCAATTGGGTGTGAATCTAGAGAGAGACTGGGCCATACCATCAACTTGTCATTGACGAACATATTACTCCTCAGGAAATTCACAGTTGCCTTAGTAGAGTGAGAAGGAGCGTTGTCATGTATGAAAATAACTTTTTTTTAACGCAGCAGGTTTCCTTTTTAGCAAATGAACGAATCCACAATTATAAAAGGTTAATATAATTAGCATAATTTATTTTCACTCCTTTTTGGAATCCTGGAAGATCCTACAAGTTCATTTCCAATGATCCCAGTCCAAATTATCACACCTCCACTTCCATGTTGACGTCAAATTCGTTGGCGATGTGGTGAGGCATGAGAGAGCCAAGCTTTAGCCCATCAGTCGGGGCCGTCGAGAGTTTTCATGCATTTCGTCTTTGTAGAGTACTGTTTGATAATCAGTTTTAAGATACTTTTACGCTCATAGTAACCTTGTGTGTATCCTTCGAAAGAGGCCTGGTAATAGGTGAAACATAAGAAACAATTAGTTTCAATATTCTAGTGGCTAGTTTTTCCAGACTCTCTTACAAACTGCATCACTAGTTTCCAATAGTTTCCTCTTGCTCCTATCCTTGCGTGTAATCAACAATTAATTTCTACACTGTACGTGGCCGTAAATATAATAAATACAATTTTACAGCACATGTGATAATTTTTGGAAAGTAGCGCCGTTGCTCTTCTGAAAATGTAACGGTATCGGCAGCGCCGCTACATTATTATGCATGTAGCGGCAGCCGCTGCCCACCTCTGGTCTACGAACAGTAATCATTTCGAGATATATCTCAAAATAATTACCGCTTTTATTAAAGTTACCCAGCCTCAGCACATCGCCAAATTTGACGTCAACATGGAAGTGGAGGTGTGATAATTTGGGCTGGGACCATTTGAAATGAACTGGTCGGATCTTCCAGGATTTCAAAAAATCCTGAAAAGGAAACCTGCTGCGTTAAAAAAAAGTTATTTTCATACATGACAACGCTCTTCTCACATTACTATAAGGCAACTGTGAATTTCCTGAGGAGTAATAAGTTCGTCAATTACAAGTTGATGGTATGGCCCAGTCTCTCTCTAGATTCAAACCCAATTGAAGAATTTCAGTTCATCCTGAAGAAGAATGTGTATCGTCGAAAGATGAGCTCTGGAAGGATACAGAAGACTCTTGTAAGACGATAACGTCTGATACAATTCAGAAATTCACAGATTTGATGGATAAGCGTCTTTTAGAAATGGTGGAAAAGAGGGAAAATCAAACAGGATATTGACTTAAAATTAGCAGTTAAACTACACATGAACGCTATCGCAAGAAAAATTACAATAGAATTATTTAAAACGAGTATTTACGCATTTTAGTGTTATGCTTGGTACACTGAAAATGAGTAACTTTTAGTAAAATGATTATAGCATCCGAAATAATATTTGAATTACTTTCAATTTTTTTTAAGTTACCCGCAATGTAGATGCACATTCCCTGAAATTTCAAAGAATAACCATTCAGTTAAACCAATTTTATTGCAATAAACACATCTGCAGAGATAGACGGGGTTGTACTTTCCAAGTACCAAGTAAAAGTAATAATTTAAAAGTAAGTACTTCAAGTACTGGAAGTACATACTTGTTATTTGAAGTACTTTCTAAAAAGTACTTTGAATAATTACTTTAAAGTACTTTTTACAAGTACTTGTTACTTCCCAAGTAAAAAGTACTTTGTAAAGTACATTTTCCCCTTTATAATAAAATGACAGTCAGACATACGACAATGTCGAAACAGTTGCTAGATGTTGCCAATTGGATTCAAGATATTTTAATGGATTCGTTCTATAATCTCTGTAAAATTGAATCTCTTTCCCATCTAGAAACATAGCACCGTACACACTATCAAACTGGATAAAAACAGTTCGATTTTATGAGCCAGAAGAGGTCCAACATGTTGGAAACTTGTTTGTCAAACAGTAGAATAAAACTAAGATATTGTATAATTTTAAGTGAAATGATATTTTATATATTCTGAATTACAATCATGTACTTTCGCGGAAATGTGTATCCGTTCAATTGCTGAGGCGCGCATGAATAATCTAGTTCCCATTGTACCACGGATTATCGTACGCTACCCCAAATTCACATTTTACCCCTGCATGTAAGAAATTTCTATTCTTTTTAATGCTAAACATCTATTCAACCTTATCTTGCAATTTCCAAAAACAGCTCTGTTGTCTTTTCTTCACTCATTTTAAATTCTCCTTTTCTTTCCATCGTTCGCAGTCTAACCTCTTAATTCATCAGCATAAAAAAAAATTAAAAATATTAAATCGGGGTGTCACTCTTTTTAGTCCTTTGCTGAAATATTTTGTGAGTTTGATTTTTAAAATTCGAAACACACTCTGATCACAGTAAGGATTTCAATCTATCTGTGTTCTACTTTCCATTAATCTGGTTTTCTATCAAATCTTGTTTCTTCCTTGCCACTCGAATGTGGATACTTTTAACATAACCAAAAGTCACAGTTATTGAAAATAACTGTATTTAGTTCTAATAAGCATATGCGTTTTAAAAAAGCATATGCAAAATATGCAATGTCACAACCCTAGTAATGATTTTCAGAGCATACGCCATGCTTTTTATAGAGCATAAGTACATTGCTTTTATGGCATGTTTTTAGTGCATGATGTCACAACCCTATTCATAAGTTAAGTGACACTTAAGAGTTACGTGGTAGAATAACTATTTTATAGTAGTAACAAATATTATTTTCTGATTAGAAAGTAAGAAATTACAGGGTGGGGCGTAAGTTTGGAAGCAAATGAAAGTGCATATTATAATCCAACGAAAAATATAGTTAATAATTTACAGTTATGTATTATTACATAAGGGTTTTAAGAATTCAAAAATCATAAATTTATTCGAAATGTCCCCCCTTGTTTTTAATAACAGCCTCAAATCTCCTCCGAACTCCTCCTACTGCGGCACGCAACTGTTCTTGTGAAATTTCCTTCCAAGATTTCTGGAGCGAAAGCTTTAAATCATCCACACTGCGATGGTATTTACCACAGGCCTTTGATTCAAGAATGGACCATACCGAAAAGTCCATAGGATTAACATCTGGGGAGCAGGGAGGCCACATTTCATTGGACCAAAACCGTGGAAGATGGTCATGGCACCAGTTTTGAGTGGCATTTGCAGTATGTGAAGTCGCGCCGTCTTGCTGAAATGTCCATAGATTGTCATTACCGAAGTGATCCTTAGATGACTCCAACATTGGCGTCAAAATATTCTCAACATAACATTTAGCATTGATTTTGGCGCCTTGTTCCACAAAAATTAAAGGAGATCTCCAAGTTTCTGAAACGGCGGCCCAGACCATTACTGAAGCAAGTTTCATGGTTCTGTGGACAGTTTTTTGGTTGTATGGGATGTCTTTTGCACTTTAACCAATTATTCTGTCATTCCTCCGGTTGTGAGCCATTTCCACTGTGAAATTTTTTTCGTCAGACCAAACAATTTCACCAGCCGTGCCAGACTTCAATTCTCTCAGAAGTGCTTTGCTTCTCTCCAATCTCTTTTTCTTTACAGCTTCTGACAGAGTCTGTCTCTTTTGGAGGGTGAAAGAGGACATCTTTAGGTCTTCTTTGACAACTCTTCTCATTGTTCTGGGACTCACATTAGCTGTTTTGGCTAACAATCGTATTGACCTTTTCGGGTTCCTCCTGATCTACTCTCGGGCACATTTTATCAGTTGTTTGGTGCGTTGTGAGCGTGGTCTACCACTTCTTGGACGATCAGTCAAGTCTCCTCTCTCATTAAAACGCTTCACACACTTCCAAACAGTCGATCTCGATATTGAGAGAGTCTTTGAAATGACGGAATCTGACTTCCCGGCACGGTGTAGAGCAATAATGGCTTCTCTTTTGTCTGACATTTTTGAATTGACTAAAATTTTGTAAAAAATAACACTGCCACATCATGATGTAGTGTCTCTACTATAGTTCAAACCCTATCACCTACTTAAGAACTTATTTTTAAGAATTATATTAATGTTTGAAAAATTGCTTCCAAACTTACGCCCCACCCTGTATAATTGATAGCGTTGAAAATAAGAAACATCGTAAAATAGGAAAATAAACATAATTCTCTTCCATCAAACAGCTAACGGATGAATCCAAGGCCGTCTATAGTTGATCAGGCCAGATTCCCGAAAATAACAGCTGTTCAAAGTGGTCCTAATTTTAAGGCTCGTTTACACGAGGCTAGTTTACACGCTGCTATTTGGCGAGTTTACAAGCTGGCGAGTGAGATAGTTAGATAGTGATGATGACACGTACTGTACCAGAAGCCAACTAGACAGCGAGTAACACTTGAAGATGTACTGGTTGGCATTGCTTTTAATACCTACCTGCTTTTATAAAAGATGAAATAATTGCGATGCATGACTTGAAGTTATTATATAATTGTAACTCCTTGTCTATATGGGTTGAAATAAAAGAAAATGGTCATGAGGCCTCAAATTTTGTGTATATTGTCATAATCAGCTAATGAAATTATGGATTCCAATTTATATAATGGTTAATCAGCTAATAATTATTATATATTTTTTCTGTTGTAACAATAATATGTTACAATTTAACACAATTATAGAAATCGAAGTACCAAACTAATTACTCACATATACTGAGTGTGAGTTAATCTGTGATTGAATACAAGTACTTTTAATTCATTTGCTACTTTGAACTTTCATCACAGATCTTTAATTGTCAGTTGATTCTTCTAAAATAAATACGAAATATACTTTTTCTAACTCATAAAAAATGACCTCATTACCGTTTGCAATAAATCTGAGTCGTGATTTTCATAATAAATACGAGGCCTGCCTGTACTAAGAAAAAAATACTCGCAGCTAGTATTTTAGCCTCGATGATACGAGGCTATTTTACTCGCTACAAGCAGGCGAGTTTACAAGTTGCTAGTATATTCGCCCCGTGTCATCGTGTTGGCTAGTGAACTAGCAGCTTGTAAAAAACCTTCGAGTAAAGTTGAACATGTTCAACTTTACTTGCTACTCGCTGGCGAGTTGGCTTGTAAACTCGCCCTGTGTCATCAAAGCTGCTAGTAAACTAGCAGCGAGTAACTTTTTACAAATACAATAGAGCATCCTCTCTATCCCCATACAGTGCATTGTCCCCTCTCTATCCCCATACAGTGCATTATTCCCTCTCTATCCCCATACAGTGCATTGTCCCCTCTCTATCCCCATACAGTGCATTGTCCCCTCTCTATCCCCATACAGTGCATTGTCCCCTCTCTATCCCCATACAGTGCATTATTCCCTCTCTATCCCCATACAGTGCATTGTCCCATCTCTATCCCCATACAGTGCATTATTCCCTCTCTATCCCCATACAGTGCATTGTCCCCTCTCTATCCCCATACAGTGCATTATTCCCTCTCTATCCCCATACAGTGCATTGTCCCCTCTCTATCCCCATACAGTGCATTGTCCCCTCTCTATCCCCATACAGTGCATTATTCCCTCTCTATCCCCATACAGTGCATTGTCCCCTCTCTATCCCCATACAGTGCATTGTCCCTCTCTATCCCCATACAGTGCATTGTCCCCTCTCTATCCCCATACAATGCATTGTCCCCTCTCTATCCCCATACAGTGCATTGTCCCCTCTCTATCCCCATACAGTGCATTGTTCCCTCTCTATCCCCATACAGTGCATTGTCCCCTCTCTATCCCCATACAGTGCATTGTCCCTCTCTATCCCCATACAGTGCATTGTCCCATCTCTATCCCCATACAGTGCATTGTCCCCTCTCTATCCCCATACAGTGCATTGTCCCCTCTCTATCCCCATACAGTGCATTGTTCCCTCTCTATCCCCATACAATGCATTGTCCCCTCTCTATCCCCATACAGTGCATTGTTCCCTCTCTATCCCCATACAGTGCATTGTCCCCTCTCTATCCCCATACAGTGCATTGTCCCCTCTCTATCCCCATACAGTGCATTGTTCCCTCTCTATCCCCATACAATGCATTGTCCCCTCTCTATCCCCATACAGTGCATTGTTCCCTCTCTATCCCCATACAGTGCATTGTCCCCTCTCTATCCCCATACAGTGCATTGTTCCCTCTCTATCCCCATACAATGCATTGTCCCCTCTCTATCCCCATACAGTGCATTGTTCCCTCTCTATCCCCATACAGTGCATTGTCCCCTCTCTATCCCCATACAGTGCATTGTTCCCTCTCTATCCCCATACAGTGCATTGTCCCATCTCTATCCCCATACAGTGCATTGTTCCCTCTCTATCCCCATACAATGCATTGTCCCCTCTCTATCCCCATACAGTGCATTGTTCCCTCTCTATCCCCATACAGTGCATTGTCCCCTCTCTATCCCCATACAGTGCATTGTCCCCTCTCTATCCCCATACAGTGCATTGTTCCCTCTCTATCCCCATACAGTGCATTGTTCCCTCTCTATCCCCATACAATGCATTGTCCCCTCTCTATCCCCATACAGTGCATTGTTCCCTCTCTATCCCCATACAGTGCATTGTCCCCTCTCTATCCCCATACAGTGCATTGTTCCCTCTCTATCCCCATACAGTGCATTGTCCCCTCTCTATCCCCATACAGTGCATTGTTCCCTCTCTATCCCCATACAATGCATTGTCCCCTCTCTATCCCCATACAGTGCATTGTTCCCTCTCTATCCCCATACAGTGCATTGTCCCCTCTCTATCCCCATACAGTGCATTGTCCCCTCTCTATCCCCATACAGTGCATTGTTCCCTCTCTATCCCCATACAATACATTGTCCCCTCTCTATCCCCATACAGTGCATTGTTCCCTCTCTATCCCCATACAGTGCATTGTCCCCTCTCTATCCCCATACAGTGCATTGTTCCCTCTCTATCCCCATACAATGCATTGTCCCCTCTCTATCCCCATACAGTGCATTGTTCCCTCTCTATCCCCATACAGTGCATTGTCCCCTCTCTATCCCCATACAGTGCATTGTTCCCTCTCTATCCCCATACAGTGCATTGCCCCCTCTCTATCCCCATACAGTGCATTGTTCCCTCTCTATCCCCATACAATGCATTGTCCCCTCTCTATCCCCATACAGTGCATTGTCCCCTCTCTATCCCCATACAGTGCATTGTTCCCTCTCTATCCCCATACAGTGCATTGTCCCATCTCTATCCCCATACAGTGCATTGTTCCCTCTCTATCCCCATACAGTGCATTGTCCCCTCTCTATCCCCATACAGTGCCAACCAACAATTATTACACTTTCGCCAAAAATATGACAAATTTTTAGCCAAATAAGGTATACCTATTTTATAGTAAAAAAGTAAAGTATTCATTTTGTCACTATCAAACTGACAGCTAACCTAACCTTAAGGGCGCTATATCTCTTTATATTTATAACATCTAGTAAATTTCGGCGAAAGTGTAATTTGTTCGCATAGAGTAATGTTAAATAAAAGTGAATAAGGCTCTTTATATCGATCGGAGTCTAATTGCAACGTGTTTTTTAAAGAATGTGTCCGGGAAGTTTATTGCAGGGGGGCTTTTGCACGAGGGGTTTTTGACCACACTTTTTTTTGTATGTTTTTTTTTTTGGATTGACACCCTCTTTAGTCTAGACCAGCGGTCCCCTATAAGTGGTCTCGTGGACCCCTAGCAAGGGGTCCCGCGCCTTAAGCAGCGACACTAAGTCTGGAATTGTATAGTTTAAACTGTTTTGTGTTTAATTACTTAAATGAATCATATATATGTTATTTCATATTTTTGTGGTTATAAATTTAAAAGCATTCCCAAATTTAGTTTTATAGTTTTCGAGTGGTATTAATTAATTTATTTAGTTTTTATTTTATTTATCATTTATTAGTAGTAATTACTAAACACTAAGTGTAATATATAAATTTATTTTTATTACATTTGTAGTTTTAATATCCCAACCATAAACTTTTTAAATTGAATGATTAGTTTGATAAAATTTCCAAGTACACGCGCTAAATTATTATTTTATCTCATGGGTCCACAGGTAAAATAGTTTTCTATGCAGGGGTCCCTGAAGAAAACTCTATAGGGAACCGCTGGTCTAGACTCTCTAGGGGAACTGGGTAAGTTCCGAGTTATCGGACGGTTTAACTCTTTCGGACACATAATAAAAAAACATATGTATAATAATTGAAATAAATGTCAATGATAGTGGGTATATACATATTCTTACATGTTCGAAAATATGGAACAGTTCGATAACTCGAAACATACCCTAGTTATAGGTCAGTAAACTACTAATAATTAATTAAATTTTCTCATATATTTGCATTTGACGGAGAGGGGATACTGGACTATACGGGGATAGAGAGGGGATACTGTACTGTATGGGGATAGAGAGGGGATACTGTACTGTATGGGGATAGAGAGGGGATACTGTACTGTATGGGGATAGAGAGGGGATACTGTACTGTATGGGGATAGAGAGGGGATACTGTACTGTATGGGGATAGAGAGGGGATACTGTACTGTATGGGGATAGAGAGGGGATACTGTACTGTATGGGGATAGAGAGGGGATACTGGACTATACGGGGATAGAGAGGGGATACTGTACTGTATGGGGATAGAGAGGGGATACTGTACTGTATGGGGATAGAGAGGGGATACTGGACTGTATGGGGATAGAGAGGGGATACTGTACAGTATGGGGATAGAGAGGGGATAATGCACTGTATGGGGATAGAGAGGGGATACTGTACTGTATGGGGATAGAGAGGGGATACTGTACTGTATGGGGATAGAGAGGGGATACTGTACTGTATGGGGATAGAGAGGGGATACTGTACTGTACGGGGATAGAGAGGGGATACTGGACTGTATGGGGATAGAGAGGGGATACTGTACTGTATGGGGATAGAGAGGGGATACTGTACTGTACGGGGATAGAGAGGGGATACTGGACTGTATGGGGATAGAGAGGGGATACTGTACTGTATGGGGATAGAGAGGGGATACTGTACTGTACGGGGATAGAGAGGGGATACTGGACTGTATGGGGATAGAGAGGGGATACTGTACTGTATGGGGATAGAGAGGGGATACTGTACTGTACGGGGATAGAGAGGGGATACTGGACTGTATGGGGATAGAGAGGGGATACTGTACTGTATGGGGATAGAGAGGGGATACTGTACTGTATGGGGATAGAGAGGGGATACTGTACTGTACGGGGATAGAGAGGGGATACTGGACTGTATGGGGATAGAGAGGGGATACTGTACTGTATGGGGATAGAGAGGGGATACTGGACTGTATGGGGATAGAGAGGGGATACTGTACTGTATGGGGATAGAGAGGGGATACTGTACTGTATGGGGATAGAGAGAAGATATTGTACTGTATGGGGATATATAGGGGATGCTGTACTGTATGGGGATAGAGAGGGGATACTGTACTGTATGGGGATAGAGAGGGGATACTGTACTGTATGGGGATAGAGAGGGGATACTGTACTGTATGGGGATAGAGAGGGGATACTGTACTGTACGGGGATAGAGAGGGGATACTGGACTGTATGGGGATAGAGAGGGGATACTGTACTGTGTGGGGATAGAGAGGGGATAATGCACTGTATGGGGATAGAGAGGGGATACTGTACTGTATGGGGATAGAGAGGGGATACTGTACTGTATGGGGATAGAGAGGGGATACTGTACTGTATGGGGATAGAGAGGGGATACTGTACTGTACGGGGATAGAGAGGGGATACTGGACTGTATGGGGATAGAGAGGGGATACTGTACTGTATGGGGATAGAGAGGGGATACTGTACTGTATGGGGATAGAGAGGGGATACTGTACTGTACGGGGATAGAGAGGGGATACTGGACTGTATGGGGATAGAGAGGGGATACTGTACTGTATGGGGATAGAGAGGGGATACTGGACTGTATGGGGATAGAGAGGGGATACTGTACTGTATGGGGATAGAGAGGGGATACTGTACTGTATGGGGATAGAGAGAAGATATTGTACTGTATGGGGATATATAGGGGATGCTGTACTGTATGGGGATAGAGAGGGGATACTGTACTGTATGGGGATAGAGAGGGGATACTGTACTGTACGGGGATAGAGAGGGGATACTGGACTGTATGGGGATAGAGAGGGGATACTGTACTGTATGGGGATAGAGAGGGGATACTGGACTGTATGGGGATAGAGAGGGGATACTGTACTGTATGGGGATAGAGAGGGGATACTGGACTGTACGGGGATAGAGAGGGGATACTGGACTGTATGGGGATAGAGAGGGGATACTGTACTGTATGGGGATAGAGAGGGGATACTGGACTGTACGGGGATAGAGAGGGGATACTGGACTGTACGGGGATAGAGAGGGGATACTGTACTGTATGGGGATAGAGAGGGGATACTGTACTGTATGTGGATAGAGAGGGGATACAGAACTGTATGGGGAAAGAGAGGGGATACTGTACAGTATGGGGATAGAGAGGGGATACTGTACAGTATGGGGATAGAGAGGGGATACTGTACTGTATGGGGATAGAGAGGGGATACTGTACTGTATGTGGATAGAGAGGGGATACAGAACTGTATGGGGAAAGAGAGGGGATACTGTACAGTATGGGGATAGAGAGGGGATACTGTACAGTATGGGGATAGAGAGGGGATACTGTACTGTATGGGGATAGAGAGGGGATACTGTACTGTATGGGGAAAGAGAGGGGATACTGTACAGTATGGGGATAGAGAGGGGATACATAATTGTATGGGGAAAGAGAGGGGATACTGTACTGTATGGGGATAGAGAGGGGATACTGTACTGTATGGGGATAGAGAGGGGATACTGTACTGTATGGGGAAAGAGAGGAGATACTGTACTGTATGGGGATATATTGGGATACTGAATTATTTCGGTAAAATTAGGTGTAATTCGGTATAATTTATTTATTTGAACAAAATATTCCCTTACAAAATTCAATACAATTGGAACGCCGGGATACATTCCAATTGTAGGAAATATAAATTAAAAAAAAAAGGAAAAATTTTAAGAAGAATATAAAGGCCCGTAAAGCTACAAGGCTTCTGGGGCATCCTATTTATGTAACTAAAAAGTTTGTGTAATTATACAACGTAACAGCATTTACTTCAGGCAAAAAACTATCTAGGGGAGCATAATAAGTATAATAAAATCTCGGGACCAAATGCCACATCTCTAATGTCAAAAGGAAATTAAATACAAGGGACTGGAAGAAGCAGTCAAAAAGGAAAGTGGATTAATGAACAAAATAACCTACAACCGTCAGTGACAATGCTCATGGATGCAGAAAAGCTACTCCGTGAATGCAGTCACTTACTATAAGGAATGTGACGAAACGGGACACAAGCACCGGTGGCTGCACTCACGAATGGAAGAGGAAAATGAAGAGGTGATAGTAAATGAAGCTACGGGCCTACCCAACACAAAATCTAAGACCATGTAGTTGCAAAAATAAAACCCTAGCTCTGTCCTCTAAAACTATAAGTATTAAAATAAATAGATAAATCAATTTCATATAATTAGGTGTCATTCTGTATATTTACATGTGTGTAATTCGGTATATTTAGATGTAATTCGATATAGTTAGGTGTAATTTGGTATAGTTCGAAATAATTAGAAATTAGCCAAATTATGTGTAATTCAGTGTAACAGTTTTCAAACTCAAGTGATTTGTCGGAGTAGTGTCTTGGAAGGGGCGGGGCTTCTAACTCGCCAACAAGCTGTGAGAAAAGTTGAACATGTTTTGCTTTCCAGGCAGCTTTTTTACAAGCTACTAGTTTGCTAGCCAACATGATGACACGAGGCGAGTTTACTAGAAGCTTGTAAACTTGCCAGCTTGTAGCGAGTAAACTAGCCTCGTGTAAACTACCCTTAGATAGATCTAAGGCCCCTTTCACACGAGTCACCAGTTACCCGCCATCATTTACTATGCATATACCTGCAAAAGTGACACAGCCTTTCAAACGAAGTCACTTCGGTTGCCCGGTTGCGCAACTGAATTTTGCAGTGATGCGTCGGGTAACTAGTGACCGTCACTGAAAGTTGCCGTCACCGACTGTGGGGTACAATATTAATAGTAGCTTTCATACAGAGTCACACAGTGACGCAACTTTTTGTGAGCTAAGCCCACTGTCTGTAGTATTTAAATAATTTTGTCTTTTTTTGTGGTTTGGAAGAAATTTTATAATTCAGAATCATCAGCAAATAGCTACATAAATTATTTTAAAGTGTATGATGCAAATATTTGTCTATTCTTTATGGTTAATGGAGATGAGTCGAAGTATCGGAATTGGTATCGGTAATTTTGCTAATAGTGGTGTTTGTAAAAAAGTATCGATACCAATAGTATTTCAAATTTCTTGAACATAATTTATTTAAACAATATTTATTCTAATAGTAACTATAAATTAGCGATAACAATATTTAGTAAGTATCGACATCAGTCAAAATCTGGGTGTCGGTATTTGTGAAAATTTCGGCATCGTCCCATATCTAATAATAACATCTCATGCGGTTGCAATTTTTCCGCCTTCTTGAGCAGTAAAGCCAATAGAAGTAACTCCTCAAATGATGAAGGAATTCTTTAGATTGAGTGTTTCCTATCATGGTTGTTTGCAGTGACGGTCACTAGTTGCCGAGTCTTTCACACTGGGCAACTGGTGACCGTCACCAGTGACGGTCACTCAGAGACTCGTGTGAAAGGCTTGAAAATTTGAATGAATTCTATGTTAATTTAGACTTGAAATCATCAAATATGAGCCAAATTGGCTAGGATCAGAAGTACTGCGAAAATTTTAGCTGTAAATTGGCTTACAGTTTGCCAGCCTCTGAAATATGGAATAGGTAGTGCTAAAGAATACTAAATTACAACTTAATTAGGTATATCAGTCGTAATTAACATACTAGGTAACTTAGTTAACATAACTACACAAGTAGAAAGGTTGAATCCTGATAAGTAGGTGATAATAAGTTCATAATTAACTTTTAAATCTCTAATTTGCCTCCATCGCCTGGCAACTCGTTCAGTTAAAAACCATGTTTATATATAGTATGATTGATAAATTCACTTAAATTTGATGGCAAATAATCTGGAACATTCCTTAATTTATATCATAGAAAACACAAGGCAAAAAAACTATCAAGAAGAGCGCAATGGCATAAAAACCGAAGAAAATATGTTGCGCGCCATCTTTATCCATTAATTTTAGCGACAGTAATTAGATATCATAGGACCACTTTGAACAGCTGATTGAACTATAAACGCCATGATGAGCTGGCCTGATAAACTATAGACGGCCATGATGAGCCCCTGGTAGCTTTTATAATATCACTGTTCAATTGAGAGCATTATGATTAGGGTTGAGACAATATACACTGCATATTATACAGTGTATGCACATAAAAATTTAGTGCATATTCGCTTGAAATATGCGTTTCATAAAAGGCATATGCACTTTGTAAAACGCATATCCAAAATATATGCAGCAAATAATTAATTTAAAAAAACATTATACGTATTTCAGTTAAGTAGACATTCTAGATTTCCATCGATTTCTCGAAATAGGCTGTTACCTACTAAGAAGTCCATGTATTTTTCACCAAATATTTTTTTTATTAATTGTAAAAATATTAAAACACTGGGATGTAGAATGAAAGTTATTATCTTTAAATTGACAATTTTTATATATTGAAACACTTCTTATAAAGTCTGATTTCAAGTACATTAACAAGTCATAAATATGAAGTATCTTGTGTACAAGTGAAGCTCGTACAGCGGACGATCTTTAAACGGTCACCCACTAACAAAAATCAAAATTATCCGTTCTTCTGACCATGCAAATCCTACAACGGTCTGTTAAATAATATGGTGTAACAAATATTTTATTAGTTTACCTAGTATCTAGTCACACATTGATTATATCCAGAGGTATTACAATTTAAAACCAACACTTAACTTATTGTTAAATTGTTTTTCAGTAATTTGATCATGTTAACCTTTTCCTCCACGTTTTCTTTGATTTGAAAAGTTCCATAGAAATTAAAAAGAGGTGCAACTATTCTATATTATATAGTAATATATATTTCATTTATTGAAACCAAACAAAAAAATAAAAATCAAGATATTAAATTAGTTATTTTTATTTTGTTTTTGGTTTAATTAACGAAATATATTCCATCAATGAAAACTCCCAATTACAATTGGCCTTATTTCAAAGAAATTAGAACATATAAAGATAACCTGAACGCATATTATTGAGCATAAAGCTAACATGAACGCATAAAAAGCATTTTAACCATAAGAGGCATATTTTAAGCATAGAATATTTTAAGGCATAAAAGGGTATATATAAAGCATATCTAACAAACTTAAAGCATAAAAGCCTATTTCATAAAGAATATTGTCACAACCCTAGTGTTCACTTTTGAGATTGACCTGCCTCACGCCTCAATTTGCTCTATTGTTGCTGGAATTACTGAGAATGTTGAATCTAAGAATGCAAGATATATTTTCATTATTTCTATGCTCTGTAGAAGTTTTTAAAGTTCTCTCTGATAAATATCTGGAATATAAAGAAGCAGAGTGCAACCAAGTTCCCACCTCTTTATAACCTAATCTATATTTAAATTTCTGAAGTAGAATAAAAATCTAGCTCTTATTCATTCGCCTGATCTTTATCATTCATTTATGTACAAGTTTATCATTTGAATATCATTAATCAATTTATTTTAATAAACACTTTTTATATGTATATTAAATAGAAATTCCATGTGCAAATAGAAAATGCATATGCAAAATAAAAAATGCATATGCATTTTCTATTTGCATATGCTTTTTTATATGCATATGCATTTTTTCACCAATATGCAAAGTCACAACCCTAATTATGATTATTTTCAGGATTTCAATTGAGAGTTATTTGTAACGAGTGCAATACTGTATAGGAAAATGAAATGATTAAAAAGTATACAAAATTTTCTTAGACATATAATTTGTAAACAGAAATTAAGGAATATATTATACTCATTCAATGAATGATTTAAATTTCATTTGTAACAATCTTTATATAAACATCAACCAAACTGAGACATCTTCTGAGTAAAATGGATAATTAATTCTACTTTAAAAAGATGCCACTCCTGTAACACATTTAGAATTTGACCACAACTGTTTACTTTCAGATTTACCAGCTACAATCAAAAAGTAAGAGTTATCTTTCCCAGAAGCCTTGGCGAGACTCCTTATTTCCACGCTAGAGTTAACTAGAGAAGCAATGACGTTGTTCAAATCACCGTCAGATCCTTTCATTACGATAATATCTTGCGATTCAGTCAGGTTAAGTGGGGAAGAGAGAGAAGTACCATCGACGCTGATGATAATTTTCATGCCGTCCACAGAAGTACCTCCTAAAGAGACTTTCCTTCCATTAGATGTCATAGTGACTACTAGATAGTTCTCAAATAATAGACCATGAGGATTTGAAGAAAGTTTACAGACTGGTTCGGAAATTCCGTAACTACCCGCAATACTTGCTGCCTTAATTAGGTCTGTATTTAAATATCCAGCCATTATTCCTGATCCAATCTGCTTATGATAGCGTTCGTACTTTGAACCACTAGTCTCTGCTGAAATAGTAACAGATCCTTTACTTTCAAAAAATGCAGATGCAACTTTTCCTAACTTAATAGCAAGATCCATCCAATCTGCACCATCAGTAGTGCTGTACACAGTTAATCCATGAGCATTAACCAAACCAATCACTGGACCATCATTCATCCCTTTCAAAATCTGATCAGCTATCTCTTGAGCAACTCTTTTCTGAGCCTCTTGGGTACTGGCTCCTAAATGAGGCGTACACACAACTTTCGAGTGAGAGCACAGTTCAAAATCTGTAGGCGGTTCATTAACAAATACATCGAGACCTGCTCCTCCACACCTACCAGATTTCAGAGAATCTAACAATGCTTCTTCATCTACTATTCCTCCTCTGGCAACATTGATAATTTTAACACCCTTCTTGCATTTCTCGTTCAAAACTTCTCTACCGACTAAATTTCTAGTATGTGGGAGGAGTGGAGTATGTACAGTGATGTAATCCGCCTTTGGCCATAATTCATCTAAATCCATCACTTCAATATTGAACTTTTGTCCATCTTCTTTACTGACGAAAGGATCGTATCCAATTGTAACCATACCAAAGCTCTGCATTCTTGCAGCCACCTCCTTTCCAATTCTCCCCAGACCAACAATAGCCAAAGTTTTTCCTAAAAGTTCGTTGCCCATATATTTCTTGCGGTCCCAGTTGCCAGCCTTCAAGGATGCGCAGGCTTGAGGCAGAAATCTTGCCAAGGAGCAGATAAGAGCACACGTATGTTCAGCTGCAGAAATGGTATTCCCACCAGGAGTACTGAAAAAAGAAGGTTTGGAGTGAATAGTTGAATTGATAAGTTCAGTTTAATAACAATTTAAACCCTTATAACACCCATTAAAATGCTTCCTGTCGCCTGAATAGTAGTAGTCTATTAATATCTTGGACTCTTGGATTTTACATAAAAAATATTTTAGATCTTAGTATAGGTTCAACGTCTGCTTAGGCCATATCCTGATGTCAAAAGGAAATTAATTAAATACAAGGGACTAGAAAAATGAAAAGCACAGTCTGAGATGAAATTGGCTCCATAAATAAAGTTACCTACCACCAGTCTGTGATAGGTAACTTTGAACCCTCATGGATGCAGAAAAGCTACTCCGTGAATGCAGTTACAAAGAAACACAAGCACCTGTAGCTGCACTCACGGACGAAAGAGGAAAATGAAGAGGTTATAGTAATATAAGCCTGCGAGTCTACTTAACTCAAAAAATTTAAGACCTTGTAATTTTAATAAACGTATAATTTATATATTAATTTGCAAGAGGCCTAATATTTTTTGCATTTTTTACATATTTATAAAACTTTATTTTCTTCTGAAATTCTCTCCAGTGATTTTTTTTCTGCAAATGGAACAATATTAAGTAGCAGTATTTAGTTATATATTTGTGATTAAAGCTATAACAACCACGCATTTGAAATACCCAGAACTACCAATCAATCAAAATGACTGCTTTTTATATTGCTATTATACGCGGTATATTTACTTTATTTTTCTGTCATTTATTGTTAAAAAATATAAGTTTATTACAAAGAGGTAGTTAGAACTATTTGTTGTGTCATTACGGTTATTAAATAACTATCTAATAAATAATTAAAAAGAACTGCCACGCATTTGTTGAGCAAGCACTGGCAAACACTAATTCTAAATTCCACGTTATTTGGGACATGTTAGAACATTTAAAAACCTGTTTCTAGCCCTTTCAATCAAAATAAATACTCAGCAAGTCGTTCAACACGTTGGCTACAATTGCTCAAAACGAAGTCTAGCCTAACTGACTTCACCAAAATTTCAAGTTTCTGTTATTGTCTCTGTATCACATGTCCCATGATATCGAGAGGAGCTGAGTATCTCTGTGTGTACCTATTGATATTGTCTGTATGATAAAAACGGTGGTATAAATGTGGTACGCATTGACACAATTTAATTTGGGTTTGAAATATTGGCAGTGTACCACTAAGTCTATCAGTAATATGAGATAGACTTGAAAATAAATGAGTACCATTATTTTAGGAATATGCCATTTCTCTTAAAGACTAAATCTATATGTAGGTAATAGGTATATTCCAATATTTCACACCATCATTGTGCGTCTCATTTTATGCATTAATAACCACAAATTTAAAGCATCCACCAATAATAGTTTATGACATAGATTCGTTTGAAAATACCCTTCCTCCGAGTACTGCGAATGTACGAGTATATAGTACTGCGTACTCCTACCGAACTACCATGAAATACATTTTGTAGAATATCATAACAGTAATTTGAATTAAAACAGTTCATCTTAATAAATATAAAATATAATGTACTAAAATGATTATTATTAAGTACAGTTGTAACTTCTGGAATTATCGATCAAGCAAATGACATTTAGAAATATGGAGTAGGTTAAGAAGTGGGATAAAGAGAGTTACGGCATACACCAATATATTAATAAATACTCAATGGTTATCATTATAGATAACTAAAAAGCTTTGGAGAATTTAACCTAAAGTTTCGGGTGCAGGTGATATAGTTTTAGTAATTTTGATTACTAGGATATTTATTACTGCATTTATTTCACAAATATTTCATTGCTTAAGAGTTTAGAGTATGCAAAATTGGAACCTAAGGCCACATAATGTCGTAAAAAAATTAAATAAAAGAGACTAAGAAGCAGTAAGAAAGGAAAGTGGTTCCATGAACAAAGTCACCTACTACAGTATATAACAATGCTCATGAATGAATAGAAGAAAGGAATGTTTTTCCTCTACTCCGTTAATATACTCACTTATCAAGGAATGTGATTAAAAGGGATAAACATAGGTGATTGCACTCGCGGATGGAAGAGGAAAATGAAGAGGTGATAGTAAATGATGCCTTCGAGCCTACCTAACACAAAATCCAAGACCTCTTATTTGAAGAGCATAACCCTACCTATGGCTGTCCTTAATTTTAACTCTAGCGTTAATAAAAGATAGACATCGTAAATAATAAAGAATTAATACAGTTCAGCGCAAAAATGACGCCACCCTCCTCCTCCATTCATCACAGACCGCTTCAGGATAAATCCCCTGGGGGCACTTATTCACAAATCGCAGTTTTCTAATTCCTTTCATTTCCAAATCTTACAAATTTGTTGGCATGTACCTGGAACTATTTCTAAAATACCTACAAGCATAACGATTAGTAAAGTTTCTTTTTGTAAATTAATAAACTGCAAAAATCACTACAAATACACCTTGACAGTAGGCCTAATATTGATTCTAAAAATTCATAGTATAAAAAATTATGCTATAAGTATAGATACGATTGATATAGGATTTTATATAATTAGCTAGAACGGGCATTCTTAGAGCGCATACCTTCGCCACCGTTTCAATCAATTTTGACTTTTTCATGACCTTGACCTTTGACCCTATCACTACCAAAATCAACCCAAATTTTTCCTGGATAATAACCAATCGTGCCACAAAACTTCAGGAAATTTGGATGAATTCTTTGAGTTAAACGAACTACAAGATTACAAATAAATAAAAATCTTTTGTTATTCATAAGGGGAAAATATTGCCGATCAAAACATAGCTTTCCGCAGTTTTGCGAAGGTAACTAGGTAGAAGTAAAATAAATAGTGTTAAATGTTACTTAATAAGTAAGCATTAAAGTTATCAATGACAATTAGGCAAAGATTTCGTACTCACTTCATAACAATGACTCCGTTAGCAGTTGCTGCCACTACATCAATATTGTCGGTGCCGGTACCCGCCCGCCCCACTAAGCGGAGTTTTCTCGCCGCACCGGCCTTTAGCGCATCAGCATTCACTTTAGTGGCAGACCGTACTATCACTGCGTCATAGTCCTGTCAGTGGGTAGATTTAATGCTTTAGTTATTTGTAATGTACGTGAATTTATTGAACAAGTAAAGACTAATAAATATAAGGACTCTATTCTAATTTTAGAGAAAATGTAAATTAGAAAGAATTTGTTTAGGTTTAAAATAAATCGCAATCCACTCCTTCCAGCTGATAATGAAAAAAAAATAAATTAGAATAATTTACAAAATGTAACAACTTAGTTTTTAAAAGATTTTATTGATCAATGTAAAAAAAGACTCACCCCAATAATTGAAACCAATTCTTCAGGAGTTTGTTTTCCTTTCACAGTAACAGCAACTCCATTATCTTTCAGAATTTGTCCACAGATATCATCGATACCATCCAATAGGAGAACTGAAGTAACCTTGGGAAACATTGTTAATAACTGTTAGAGAGCAGACCACACGAGAACCTTCTTCAGTGACTTCTAGTCGTGCAATGGAAGGTGATAGCTGCGACTGGATTTACAACTATCGCTAAACAGATTTCTCTGGCTCTCAATTACCGGCACCTATAGTACGTATATACCGGTGTTAGCACTCCTCTGTCTATTGCAAAATGATCGCAGTATAGAGACACATAGAGTATGTTTATTGTCTGTGATACTATGTAATAGTTTAATGCATACTAACTAAATAATTAGAAATCTTTTTTAGAAATGAGTAAATGAATTTTTGGAGAAGAGTTCACACAAATATCAAATTTTATTTATATTAATAATCTTTTTCAAATATTTTTTGTTGTCATTATTGTCGATATCCCTCGAATAAGATGAATTCAAATTACAATAAATTTATGCATTAAGATATTATTTAATTCAATAAATTAGATCAAATGTTACCAGTTTTCATTTCTATTACACATTATTGAATTAACCCGAAAAATTACAATGTTGGAAATGTATGTAAAAGCATGATTGATTGATTGATTGATTGATTGATTGATTGATTGATTGATTGATTGATTGATTGATTGATTGGTTGTTTTAGTTGTTTTTAACCAATAAATTATTATCTTTAATATTTTATATAGAAGGGGGGGGGGGGGCGATTAGTTAAACCTTGCATACTTTTTCGGCTTGGTTAATAATTGTACTTACCTCATACTTACTTGATTGACATACAGGCATTACACCCGTTCTTATTACTAATGGTAATAAGAGCGAGGTAGGACTCGAGTTATTATATAATTCTAACTTCATTTTCTATGAGTTAGAAAGCAAGAAAAAGGTTCTAAAGGCTTCACCTGGCGTATGTATATTGAAATGATGAAATCAAAGTAGCAAAACAAGGGACAAAAGGCATTTTCTCCGATGAATCTCTTGCAGCTTCAGGAAATGTCTCATTCGGCAACGAACAGAAGACAGATATGAAAAGCATTTTGCAGTTCAATCGAGACACAACGATGCCATTTTTAATAATGTTCAATTTTACAATTGAGGTAATTAGAGCAGTTACTGATACTTTTACAAAAATAATCAATTCATTATTTATTCATTAATTTTTGCTATTTCATCCTTTTTAAAGTCTACTTTTGAATATTAATTCAGAATATTGTAAACTTCCATGCAGTAATTTACTATAAATATTTCCCTTCTTAAATTAGTTTATTTAGCTGCTAAATCTTATACTCAAATATCATCCTATTTAAAAAATAATCGAATTGAGATGTTATAAATATTATATAATTAGGTACCTATATGCACAGTCAAAGAAAAGTGTATCCATAATGATTTTTTGACTGTTTACTAACATCACATTTATAAAATATATTTAACCAATTATAATTCTTATTGCTTTTTTTTATAATTGGCTGGAAACACGATGTCAAATTTGTAAGATTAGATTTGAAAATAATAGGAAATTTCAAAAGGAGACCCTTTTCTTTGGTAGCACCTATCAATATAATATCACAGCACGACGGGTAATATCTACCTTGGAAATTACCATTATGCAGCATGGGAATTTCCATTATCTAATTACTACATTCAATCGAAGATAAGATTGTGAATTGGCTACTAAATGTTACTAGTTAGTAACATCGGATGTTGTCTCTTTGATAGTATAGGCAGAGTGTGATTTTCTGCACACGCTGCTATCACGTGATCTACTGCAACAGATATGGTCAGTGGAATCTAAATATTAAAGGGAGGTTAGGTAGGCATTTATTGCTGTAGATTATTGCTGTTATGCTTCTAATGTTTACCAATAATTCAATTTCTTCATTATTTTCTACTTATTAATAGTTTTGCAAACTATATACGCATTAAATTTGTTAAATTTTGAGAAAAATCTTTTTCATTTTTTATAAAAACAAAAGATTTCATTGCAGTGTTCCCATATCATTCAGGAATTACTAAATGTCCCCAATGCTATTTACAGCAACTAAAAAATAAAAGGATAAGCCGTTTTCAAAATCACGCGCATAACACGCTACTAGAAATTTAACCTGAATCAGCCTACTTATGTAGTTGGTAATTTTCCACGGATTGTCCTTTTTACAGTAATTTGAACTCTAAATATATGCTTGAGTTATATTGATCCATTATTATTCTCTAATTACAAGTGCTAGAGAAATTATCCTATTTATTTACGAAAACTATTCATAACGATTATCTTCTTACCTACCATATCAAGCAATGTATTTATAGGAAGGTCACGAATTATAGGTATGGTTATTCTTATTGATTATATTGATCTGATCTTATATACATAATTTTTGATAAATTGTTAGTTTAATTTATTCATATTATAAGTTTTGGTAATAAATTATAGTAGGTTGGCTTATGAAACATATCATTTTCTATAAGTTAGATTAAAAGAAATTGGTTTTGGAGGCTCCCATATATAGCATATATTAAAATGATAACAGTTCATAGTAGCGAATAAATTAATAGTATTAAAATTCCATTATCTTAAATTCTCACTAAGTAGGTTGATGGTGATTTTTTAACTTGGTACTTTGATTTATATACCTGCAGGTATCATGGAAACAAATAAAAATAAATGTTAAATAATATTTCATTCTTACTAGTCCGAAAATGTGGAACCGTCCGATAACTCGGATTTTACAGTGTATGAAATTATCATTTGTTCAATGTTACACAATTTAAATTATATAAATATAAATCAAACTAAATACTCACCTATACTAGGTGATAGTAAAGCTATAGTTGAATTTTAATTCATTCGCTACTTTGAACTTTTATCATCAGGTTATGACCCGCATTTTTTCTTTAATTTAACTCATAAAATGAAATGTTTCAGAGGTTACAATTATATAATAACTTATAGTCTTGTCTCGCTCTTAATAAAGTTTGCCTGTAATACATGTTCCTAGTGAAAACAGATAATTATTATCTCATGGGATGATGGGTGTTCTGTTAAAACAGTATCTGCATACAATTCTCATAGAAAATTAATGGAAACTGCTTTTGAAATTATCTTGGGTATACCTAGAAATTAGAAGGGGAATCTAAATAATACGTATGCAACGTTATTATGTCAATAAAAAGTAGCTATTTCATATCACACTGTTTTTGCCACACTCAGACTGTTTTAGTTTCATTAACTAGCGTCCTCACTTTAATACGTTCTTCTTGGTATAAGCCTACAACAGTCTGAAAATAGTGGGTAATACCGTACTAGGACAATAAATAATGAAAGGTTTTCACCGACAAATAAGTCAAATAGATTGACAACAAGACATTTCAATATTAGTAACTATGATGTATATATATTCAAATTTATTTTTAGCTATAATTGCTCATTAAAACTAATCAAATAAGAAAGACTTGTACACCAAAAATTATCACGGTAACTTTGTATTTTGGCCCGATTGTACATGGAAAAAAAATTGCTTGTTATCTTCTGCTGAAGAGCTATTGCAGTTAATGTAGATAATTGATAAGATAAAAAAACAAGACTAATAATTATTAGGTTGACCCAGGATACAGTAACTTTATCCTTAGTTGACCAAATAACATTTTATATCAATCAGTTTAAATTAATGGGGAAGAGTGTTTTTTTAATTATACGTTGTTCACTGTACAGTTGTTGCCAAAATATAAGGGTATGTAAGAACAGGTCATCTAAATCATTAATTGCAAAAAAGTACAAAATACATATTACTGAACTTTTGCATGCATTTACATATAGAGGTCATATATATTTGTATGAATTTTCAAAGCATTTGAACAAATATCCTATCAATGGTTCAATATTTCACTTCAAAAAATAAAATAAGATATGTTCAAAGGTTAAAGGTAACCATCACAAACTTTGAAATATTCATGAATAAAGGCAATCAACTTAATACTTTATGAATAATTCCTTGCTATGACACTTCAATTCACACTCTGACACAATATTATTCTAATTTTTCATAAAATGAATGAGTTATACTTCTTCTATTCATCCTCAAGAAATGTCCACAATTCTTCCACAAATGTGGGATCTCTTCTCCGAGTAATGTCTTCAATTATTTTCCAACCGTACTCAATTTGATTGAGGTCAGGGCTCTGTGGAGGATAGCTCATTAGAGCGATTTCTTCATCTTCTGAAATGGTTCTAACGTGTTTAGCAGTATGAGAGGGTACGTTGTTCTGCATGATAACTGGAGGTTAAAGCTCAGCTGCCCGTTGAAAGTATTGAGTATGTTGACGAAGAAGCTGTTTGAATATTTCTGTGTTAACCCCTTCATGCAGACGGACAATGGGACCAGGTCCAGCAGAAGAAAAGGTCCCCCAAACTATAACCCTGCCGCCTCAAAACCTAACTGTTTTCTTGATGAAATTCAGACATAATCTCGCACCAACTTTGTGTCTAAAGCGTTCTTTCCCATAAGAACTGAAAATATCTAACTTTCATTCATCAATTAAATGTACCATCGACCACAGCTCAATCAAACGACATGCTTTTGACCGAACAAGAGTCTCACCTTCTGGTTCTTTTTTGAAAATAAATGCTTCAATGCAGAGACAAGTGATTCCAAGTCAACTTGTTGAAATCGACGTGAAACAGTAGAGCGGGCCGGGACACCGTATGTACCACCAGACATGACACTTTTCTCACGAAAAATTTGACCAGAAGTGTTGAAACTATCATGCGAGCTTCTTTTACGAGTTGCATGATCTCGTCTCGGAGTGGTTTTGATGGTTCTAGGAAATTTCGGTCTTGGAAAATTCGGTTTCGGAAATTTCAGTCTCAGAATATTCAGTCTCAGGAATAAATATAACTTATCAATTAGATGAATCGGGGGGGGGGGGGAGGGGGGGGGGGGGGCGTGCCGCCCCACGAACCCCCCTGCCAGGTTATTAAACAATCATGAAGTGTGCAGTATAACAAACTACATAACCTTCATTTATGTTTATTTTTGTTTAAAAAGACAATATTTTTCCATTAAAAAAAAAGAAGAACAAAATCTTTACAAAAGAGGAAATTCCTTCAGGAACTACGAGAGAGGAGTTGACTTCCCTGAAGGGGTGGACACGACCCTCTAAAACCTCTCCTTCACTGCTGAGAGGATGCTGAAGGCATTCCCCCTCTGGATCGCAAGAGCCATTCGCTGTTGGAACAGGCAGACTCCCTTGGATCGTTCGTTGTCTGAACAAGGCGTCATTGGCTCAAATATGTATGCAATTCCAAGGGCCTCAACCGCAGAATCATTGAGGTGTGTCTGGGCCAAAGTGTCGACACACGTGCAATCCCAAATCCTACTCTTTCCATTCATTTAAGGAAACACAGTAATACCATCTGGGCGTTTACTATCACGCCTGTCAAGCCCAGGAGGCTCAAGCACTGAAGGGAGTACTGCTCTCTGCGAAGCCCGTTTTACAACATCATTTATTGCCGAATGTCTTGGGTGACGCCTGGAACTGTATCTACAAGACAGGACATGCAAAAAATCCTGCTTCAGACAGTTTGCTCGACTGCTTCAAACTATTTATAGATGAAGATATGGTGACTATCATAACCGATTGTACGAATGTTAGAATCTGAGATAAAATGGAAAATATTAGTGAGGAGATCATCAAGCAGAATAAGCTCAATTTTTGTGGAGAAACAGATACGACGGAAGTAAGAGCACTAATAGGTCTAATGTACTTCCGGTGTTTAATTTAACTGAATCATATGAGCGTGAAATATTTATTCAAAGACAATATAGGCCCACCTCTGTTTGGCGCCACAATGTCTCGTGATAGTTTCAACTTTCTACCTGCTAATCTTTCATTTGATTGATTATACAGTTGACCTTTGCAGCTATCCTAAAAGTATTTGAGCAATTCAACGACTACTGCAAAGAAGCATTGACTTCTGGTGATTATCTCTCTCCTGAAGAAACTCTGTAGAGTTGTCGAAATAACTTTAATTTTAAACAGTTTAATCCGTCAAAACCGGCCAAATATGGACTTCTGTTAGAGTCTATCAATTGCTCTCGTCGGCCGTACACACAGTACACACACAATGTGTGTATATGCAGAGAAGCCACAAGGTTCCAAGGAGAACCGAGATAATATTTTACACCTGGTGTGATGCCAACAGCATACAGAACAAGCATTAGTGAGAAAGCTTCGTGAAAAAGTATCCCTTATTGGTAGAGTTTAGAAATACCACAATGGATTGATTATACACTTCTTTCCCACTAATTGATTGCCTTCTCACCTACAACATAAGTGCTTTGGGAACTATTATGCTAAATCGTGTCTGTATCACTCCTGAAATAAAATTTTAGGAAGGATGAAAGGAAAAGTCTCACGAGGTTTTATGGGAAACATAAACAGAAAAAAATCAATACAGTTTTATTTGGTCAACACCAAAAGTAAGGGTAAAAAATGTTGTGATTCTAACAACTCATCCTTCTATTCTTGGCACAACGGAAGATGTTCAGAAATCAAAACACACAATTTTTAAATTGTATGATTTCACGAAAGGTGGCACTAACATTATTGATCAAAGAATTTGAAATTATACGACAAATTGCAAAGCTAATAGGTGGACAATAACTGCATTTTGCTACATCATCGATACTACCCGTGGGCCGTGTGAATACACAATGCGTCTAGTGTTTGGGTACAGGTATTGGCCCCGAAAGAACAATTCATTTAAAATTGGTCATAACTTGGTAATCCAACTAATTACGCCTCATGTAAGAATAATGACTAATAATTGGAGGCTGCAAAGATCTGTCAAAAATAAAATGCATCTCGTTCTTGGGGTCATTGCGGAAGTAGCTGCAGACGTTGTACAGGTTCCTCTACCTGATTGGCATACAAAGAGAAGTGCAATGAATGTATGTTGACTTGTACACCAGATGCTAAAAGAAAACTGTCTGCACTTACAACACACTGTATCAGATGCAGAAAGTTTGTATGCAAAACACATAGTACTACTTGCATTTACTGTAGGAACTGCAATTCGAATACTTAATATCACAGACACAACTTCATGTCATTTGGTGTTTGATAAAAATGTTTACTTTTTATGGGTATGATGTTATATATTTCTTATTCTTTCATATAAATATCCATTCATTGGGAAAATGATATGTTTCCATTTTGATTTACTTTTAAATATTTATTTTTAAGTATGATGCAATATATTTCTTTTTCTTTTTTATTATATATATTCATTCATTGCGAAAAAGTAATTTTTCCATTTTGTTTTTCTTATAAAGGTTTATTTATTTCTTTAACCATTTCTTTTTTCAGGTGTATAAAACATCTTTCATAATGATTTACATTTTTCTCTGTTTCTCGAATGCAGCACTCATAATCTCATTATCTATGATGCTTTTATTATAATTATCAGAAGCATCTAAGAAGTTTTGCTAATTTCAAACATAAAAACAGAACTTGTGTTTCATAATCATCAATTCGTGAGATGCTAATGTAGGTACTGATAACATTGGACAAAAGCCAAAAAATCGTCATAGGTTTCTCAACTGATTTAGACTAATTTTGGTGTTTTGAATTTGAATATCACATTCATTTTACTCTACGAGGTAAACTTTTTGAGATACAGCCATAGGCATACTTAGCTATATACAGGGTGTCCCACACTTTTGTTGCCAAACTTTAACATAAGGTTGCATTCGTCGAAATAAACACTTTATATTCCATGAAGGTATGGTCTAAAATGCTTAGTTAAAGAGTTACAAGGTTAGGAAAGTAGTATCTGTACCATTTATTATTATTAGTTAACATTATTTTTTCAATGTTGTGATGAGAAGCAAAACATTAACAGTAATTATAAAGAGCACAAATAACATAATATTAAATTAGGTTAGATGTTTACAGAATGTGTTCAATTTGTCGCCCATTTGTTGCGATGCAAACGTTCAAACGATTTTCCCGCAAGGATTCGTGAAACTCCTGGTGTCTTTGCTTGCGTCCGCCAATCATAAGACAATCGTTTGAAAGGCTGCATCGCAACATATGGGTGGCAGTTTGAACCATTTTGCAAACATGTAACCTAATTTCTTGTACTCATAATAATTACAGTTAAAAATATTTTGTTTCTTATTGCAACATTAAAAAAATGACGTTAAGTAATAATAATAAATGGTACAGATACTACTTTCCTAACCTTGTAACTCTTTAACTAAGCATTTTAGACCATACCTTCATAGAATAAAAAGTGTTCATTTCGACAAATGCAACCTTATGTTGTAGTTTGGCAACAAAAGTGTCTGACACTCTGTATATGCTAATATCAATCGATTTGAGTTCAATCATATTTTTCTTGAAAAATATATCGAATTACAACATTAACTAATTTCTCTAAAGTAGCTACATGCGTGTATTTGTTGAAATATACGCATTTGTTTTGATTGTATTATTTTAACGCAAAATCGATTTTTCTTTCAATTTCTTAAGCAAAAAATCCTGACCTGCTTCTGGCTCGTTTCTTGGTAATTGATATAGCATGGGAATGGTGAAGGGGGAGCTGGAGTGGAGGAAACTGGAGTGGAGGAAACTGGAGTGGAGGAAACTGGAGTGGAGGAAACTGGAGTGGAGGAAAGAGAAGTGGAGGAAACTGGGGTGGAGGGAGCTGGATTGGGTGAATTCATTTCGTATGGCATTAAATTATCACTCAGATATTTATTTATAACTTCTATTTCTTCAGATTCATGTTTCAGCTTCATCACTTCTTTTTCATTTTTATATTTCAGATTCGCTCTTTCAATTTTCAATTGTAGTTTCAATTTCTCTTCCAGTGCCATCTCCTCCAATGGCAATTCTTCTTCCAATTGCTTCTGTAGTAACTCTACTTTCGCCTTTCTCTCCATTAACTCGATTCTGACGAATGACGTCGAACTAGAGTTTCGTGACACTTGTGAAACACTATCTCAGGGGTAGAGTAGTTTCTCATCTCTATTTTCTAATAGCTATCATTCGACATTATTTACGAAAGTAGATGCTTTATTAAAGTATTCTTTTTTCCATATTAGGAAGTCTGACAAATCAACTGCATGGGTTTAGATTTTCTCTGTTTTCTTCTAATAGGCAATGTTCTGAACTTAATTTTTGCAATAATCAGAGGATTTCATGTGGTTCTAGAGCCACTAATAATTCAACGGGGAGGAAAAAGTTTAGTTCTTCAGGTGTTTACTCCGTGCCCGTAACTGTAATACAAAGTTACGAAAAATCAGCTATATAATTCTAATACAGTTTTAAACATTGAATTTTATCAAATGCACAAGTATTCAATAACTATAAATCATATTTCAATCAGTAACTATTACAAGATTTTAAACGAACATTTTAACACTATTTTAATGAGGTAGTTTAATCAAGATTTTTAACTTTTTTAATAACAAGCACAACATTTTACTTACATTATAATTGTGGATAGACCAAAGTTTTAAATATTTAAATTTTCAATGTAGAGCAATTTTTATGGAACAATAAATTATATGACTGTAAATAAACATAGGAAAATAAATATTAACGATAACTGCTCTCTATTAGATAGAGAAATTAATACAAATCCTAAACCTTGTGGTGCCCGAAAATGCACGTTAAATATAATAATCAATTAATGGCTAAATTTTGATATGAACTAATTCAAAATACTAGATTAAAGAGGACAAAATAATGTAAATAAGGAGTTATAATAAAGATTAATTAATAAAAAGGAACTAGGAAATTACAAGGGACTTCATAGAGGAAGAATACCAGATAAATAGAAACATTAAAAATAAAGAAGTACGATAGTAAATGTAAACTAAATCTAATAGATGAGAACTTAGGTGAAATGGAATGAAACTAGGATATACGAAATACTAAATTTTGCGCAAGGTTTAAAGAGTTAAATTTGAAAGTCCTCTTAAGCTAAGCTATTTAAACATAAATACAAAAAATAAAAAGGTTTGAAAACTACTTCTATTTTTAATCTTCCTAATATATGCTAACTTAAAGAATTAACAAATTTCCAAATCTAGCAAATTATCGGGCACCACTAGGTGATCAAGAAAACGCACAACCTACATTCACAGGATTCAGAAACTAAATGAATCTTTAGTTGAGGAATGCAGTGTTGCCGAATAATTTGGCCCACTGGTTCGAAAATTTCTCTGAGAAAAAATAGAAAAATAATTATGCGCAGCACAGGCAAAGTCGATCGAAAGCATCTATCTCCTCTCTCATTTGACAAACCATTATTAGAAAACAATTTATTTTTTCTTCAGTGTTCGTTCCCATATATTTATATATCTCTTTAGCCTTTTGAGTCACAGCTGCAAGTCTTCTCAATGGGTAATTTATAAATACATCTTCAGCTGTCTGAATTTTTGTATCAGCTGAATAAATTTCCTCTTCCATACTGAAGGATAGTTTCTCACAACAGATTTTGGTTTTACTGCCTCAGCCATTTGAGATTAGGGTGCCCTCTTGTAATTAGGTAATGGTTTGTCAAATGAGAGAGGAGATTGAACACTATCGAATAGGCACAAATTTTAAGGTGTTACACCCTTGACAGCTACTTTAAAACTGCCTAAAAAGGTGCACAATTTAAATGAAATAATGGTAGAATATTGACTCTTAGTAAATAGATGGCGCGCTATAGAAAATGAGAGAGATGTTAAAATAATTATTACACTTTAACGGATTTAATCAAAATCGATTACACATCTTTAACGATGAAAAAAAAATTCCACTCTTTCCAAATAATTTAAGAGTTATTCCCCACTGGCACAGACCACTGACAACTGCCAAAATATCCAGTATCCATCCTTGTCGCCAATGAAGAGTACAGCGAAAACTAACACGGCTGTATAGGTTTTTATTAGCGAGCACAATGATTAGGTGACAAGGTTTGGGTAATAACTAACTGACATGAATGAAAGCTACAGTGATGTAAGTACACAATAGTAGTAGAGACAGGTAACACACATAGTTGCTGTATCACCTACAGGCTATATAATATACATATTTAACAGTTACTACATGCAGGCATCGCTTTAAGTACGACTCACTTTAGTAAAAGTGGTACTTATTTCGAGTCATGTTTGAAATAAGAACAGTTCGTAGACATAGAAAACGGAGACAATTTTTTGTGTTTATTAACGGTAACTAAAAAAACATCAAAATTATAATCCAGATAAGGTTATTAGAAGCAGTTGGTTCAGAAATTCAACATGTCCTATTTTAGGGTTAGTTCTGTTTTATTGCACGGTTCCATATTTTCGAACACGTGAAAATCTTTATATAATAATCATTATTTAACTTTTTTTTCAATTGTTATCCATGATACCAATTAGAATAGAAGTTAAATAATAATAAATATAATATTTTCTTTTCTGACGTGTCCGAAATTGTAGAACCAACCAATAATTTGGAGCTTAGTACCCTACTACCAAACACATTTCATAGAGCATAAAATTGCGGTTTGTTAAATGTAGCACAATAATTATAGAAGTCTAAGTATCTAAGTACTCTCACTCATTATTACTGAGTGAGAGTTAAGTTATGGATGGATTTTAAAACATTTATTAAATGCACGACTTTAAACTTTTTCATCACAGTCACAAACAATGAAAGACTGTATATTATTATTAATATGCCTATATTATTATTATTATTATAATCAGAGGATCCTCGCGCGCCGTTGTGAAGGCGGGTGAGCACTCAGGCCGCAGGTGGGCCCATTTGTACTGAATCCCCATTGAACCGATCTAGAGACTAGTTGTTGAAATCTTCCAGCCTCCCAATTCTTTCAAGAAAGGTAGAAAGATGCGAGAAGCAGAGAGTCCTGGCAATTCTGTGGAGGTCCGTTAGAAATCCATCCAGAGTAGAGTCCCTTGTCCTGTGATAAGAAGGGCATTCTGCAACAATGTGAGTCCTTGTCTCTGAGGCAAGACCACATCGTCGGCAAGTGTCATTGGTCCATTTTCCAGTAATCCTGTTACGAGTTCCAAAGTTTCCGTGCCCTGTTGAAATTTGCAGGGTAAGACGAAGTTTCCTTCGGGTCACCGACAAGAGTCTTAGACAGCCTCTCCTATCCAGAGACTGCTTGAAGAGCTCTTTGGTCTGTCTACAAGAATAAAGGTTGGCTTATCTTCTTCTGGAGTTATCCCCATTCCACCGGTAAACTAACAGTTTACATGCACTGTATGACACTGGTAGAAAGGGTTCGGGTCCTTCACATGAGGTCTTAGCTGCTTCCTTTGCTAGGAAATCAGCGGTTTCGTTACCAATGATACCAACGTGAGCCTTAACCCACTGAAGAGTGACGCCAACCAGCTGCCCCAGAGAGTTCAGGGCATTTACACATCGGTTTACCGTTTGGCTCCTGGTCCTCAAACTAACCACAGCTTTTATTGCCGCTTGGCTATCTGAGTATATAATAACTTTCTCCACATCAGGTTCTCCGGAGATGATGCTGGTCAGTCTCTCTGCTGCCAGAGTGATCGCCAATATCTCTGCCTGGAAAACGGAGGAGTGATAAGGGCTGCATAGGTCTCCCGGGAAGGCTATAACAGGTAGGTCCCTGAAGTTCCTGTCACACCAATTCACATAGCTCTGGTGAGCCAAAGTGTCTTTGATGTAACCACCCCTCAACAAACCCGCCTGCTTCAACTGGTAAGCACCTGACACCGCTGTCCCTTTGAGAAAAGAAGTCAGAGGTGGCAGGCCGAGGAGCATCTCTAATGTGGCTGTGGGCGTTCCAGAAAAGGCCGATGAAACGGCAATACAAGCCTTCCGCTGCAGTGTGGACAGCTTCAGGTCACATGTCCGAGTGTCCAGCCCCACCGCCCAAACCGTAACAGCTTAGCTCATAACAGGTCGAATCATGGTGGTGAAAATCTACATCATGACCTTCGGAGAAAGCCTCCAGGTCTGTCCATCTGCTCGCCTACACTGTAGGAGGCATCTATTGGCTTTAGCAGACTTGTCAACTATATGGGAGATCCAGCTCAGCTTTGAGTCCAGAGTCACTCCGAGGTAAGTTACTCTGTCCACAAGCCGAATTTCTTGTCCCATAAGTCTTAGGGGGCGATACTTCCATTTGCGTTTCCTTGTAAACATAGTAGCAAAAGTTTTATTACTGCACAAGGATAGTCCAGATTCTCTGGCCCAATCCTCAACAGTTATCAAACCTTCCTGAACTCATTCACTAATAGTAAAGGAGTCTATTCCAGTTGATAGCAAGATTACTTCATCAGTGTAAGCCTGTGCATAAATACCTGACACATTAGTCAGTTTCCTGAGAAGTTCACTCATCACCAGATTGAATAAGATTGGTGAAAGAACTCCACCTTGTGGCATATCCCTAGTCAAACGAACCGAGATGCTATAATCACCAAGAGTAGCTGAGACCCTTTGGCTCTTAAGCATCCCCATGATCCAAGTGACAAGGTGTATCTCTATTCCTGCATTGAATAAAGCGGACCTTATAGCCGCCAGAGAGACGTTGTTAAAGGCACCTTCGATATCTAAAAACAGGGCAAGGGCTAGTTGTTTGTTTCAAGCTTTTGAACTTGAACAACGGCATGCAGGGCTGCATCGGTCGAGTGGCCCTGTTTAAAAGCAAACTGATTTAAGTGCATTTTAAGTGACCAGTCTCTCCAAAACTTTCAGGAAGAAAGAGGTCAGAGTGATCGGCCTAAAGGACTTAGCCTTCAGATACGAGGGTTTCCCTGGTTTCGGGATAAAGACTGACCTCGCGTTGCACCAGGTATCAGGAACATGACTCAGGCAGAGACTAGCTCGAAAAAGTCGAACCTGAATCTCGCCCAAAGCATGACCCGCCCTTTGGAGCATAACAGGACTGACCATATCCCTACCAGGTGATTTATAACTGTCAAAAGAACTGATAGACTTAGCAATTCTCTGCTCCGTAATGAAGTGATCGAATTGCCGGTCGCACCAGCTCAATTTTGGCAGGTTGAAGGATGAGTCATGGTCTATCCTTACACTACCGGGATAGTGCATGGACATCATGAACTCTAGGGTCTCGCTAGAGCTAGAAGTGTACGTACCGTCAGTTTTCTGTAAAACGTCCAGTTGTACCTTCCTTACTCCTTTGAGTAACTTACCGATTCTGTTAGAATCGTGTATGTTTTCGTAACTGCTGCAGAAGTTCCGCCAGGAACTCTTTTTAGCTCTACGAATCATAGATTTATATGCAAGCTTAAGTCTTCGGTAATTGTCCCAAGCACTCTGAGCGTCCGTGTTGGATGCTCTGTTCCAAGCAGATTTGATCTGTCTCCTCCAGGCCACCAGTTCTGTGGTCCACCAATAGTTTGTTTTCATACGGGAACTTACAGCTCTTAGAGGGCAAGTCTCGTCCATAGTGGAAGTGAGTGCTGAGGTTACCGCTAAAGTGGCGTTGACAAGTTCTTGAGAAATCGGATTAAACCAAAAGGGTTTATTCACTAAGACCTGCAATCTTACTCCTCTCGGTCTGAGAATCAAAATAGATTCTATACACAGAGAAAAAAGTTTACTCATATTTAATGGGTCAACAATTTATGCTTTGAATCAATTTATTACGTGAGTTGGTTTGACTACATTCATGTTTTCACGTGTGTAAAAACAACTATGACGTGTGTGTCACCAAATATAGTTAATTCAAATCATTTTATGGATTGAATCAACTTACTATGAGAGTTAGAGTTACATCTTGGGAGTTTGAACATATGTTAAAACAACTATGACATATTGTGTTGAAGTGACTCACAAAGATTGTTAATTCAATGTATCTGGTGTATGAATTAACTTACTTTGAGAGTTGACGCTACTTTTTTAAGTTTAGGTGCGAGTTAAATCAACTATGACATAGTGTGTTATAGTAACCCACAAAGACTGTTAATCCAGTGTATTCTGCAGTGTATGAATTAACTTACAATGAGAGTTGGCGCTACTTTTTTTCAGTTTAGGTGCGAGTTAAAACAACTATGACATAGTGTGATAATGTAACCCACAAAGACTGTTAATCTTATTTATCTGGTGTATAAATTAACTTCTACTTCTTCTTCTACTTCTTTTTTTAAAGTTTAGGTGTGAGTTCAATCAAATGAGTGTGTGGCAACTTATGCTTTCCTCAAAGCTAATTTATTCGGATAACACTTTTCAGTTCAAATCTTGTTTCAAGTGTGTTACGTGTTGAATGTGAACGCTCCTCAATACCATTTTAGTTCAAGTGCAAACAATAGCGTTATATGCATTAAATAGTATTATCGCTGCCAATCGATTATTAATTATTAATTAATTCCAATTATAAATTGATAAATGTCTGCCTAAATATTCTAAAATATTGGTGATTGATAGTTTGGTGGCTATGGTAGTTATTTAAAGAGCTGATTATCAGTATATAACTTTTATAATAATAAATTTTGATTACTGCCTTCCAGTTTGTAAACTGATATCCAAACTAATTTCCTAGATTATTATATGTTAACTTATTTAAGCATCATACCTACCTAGCTGTTTTTTTCGGGGTACGGTCAAGAGCCCCCCCGGTCATGAGCCCCCCAGGTCACGAGGCCCCCCGGTCACGAGCCCCCCCGGTCATGAGCCCCCCTAGGTCATAAGCCTCCCCGGTCACGAGCCCCCCCCCCCCTCCATGTTTTTTTAATCCTTATTTACCTAGTTAAACAAATGAAGAACTACTTAGATAGAAATAACTGAGAGTTGTTAATGTAGTTTGTTGTATCCGCTAGATTGTTGTACTGCACACTTCATGATTGTTTAATGACCTGGCAGGGGGTTCGGGGGGCGGCACGCCCCCCTTATATACATATATTTTATGTCTAATCAGTAATGAACTACAAAAGTGTCAATAAGGATTAATTAATATAGGTAAATAAGGATTTAAAAACAGGGGGGTTCATGACCGGGGGGGCTCTTGACCTGGGGGCTTATGACCTAGGGGGCTCATGACCGGGGGGGCTCTTGACCGGGGGGGCTCTTGACCGGGGGGGCTCTTGACCGGGGGGGCTCTTGACTTACACCTGTTTTTTTCAGTGTCAATACCTTCTACATAGGCTAGGTTACTGCGCTGTCCTCAGAATAGGGTAAGTTCCAAATTATCAGGCGATTTCAAATTTTCGGTCACGTATGAAATATAGTATATAGCTACCTAATAGCTAATTAAAATAAAAGTTAATTTAATATAGTTTTTCTTACGCGACCGAAAATGTGGAACCGTCCGATATTTCGGAACTTATCCTAGTATCTTAAGTAAAGTGGTCTGATAATCTATATATTTTAAAACTAGTTAGTGTACTTATAGGTAGGGTTACACAGCTAAATTCGGTTCTTTAATTTCTAATTGTGACCCTATTAAGAGAGTCTCAAAATCATTCTGAAATTAGTTTATTTATATATTGAATTGTTGAACATCATAATTTAAGCTCAATTTATGATAGGTTCTATTTATTTCACGAGTGCCTTGAAGCCATGATAGTTATTAATGTTTCTGAGATAAGAGACCGCAGTTAGTTAAAGTGCCGCAATTTACCTACTTGACTCTAGTTTTCTATGACCGGGAGAACTTCATCCAGGGAGGTAGTCGGAGGAGAACACCGTCCAGGAATTTAGCAGTGAGAACTCCAACCAGAGGTGAACCTTTTGATATATTATACTTTTTTGGTATTTAATTAAAGTCTAAATTAAGAGTGTATAATGAACAAAATTATGAGGATTAGCTAGGAAAATTCATTGCATTTATTAGAGCTAAATTTATACTGCATCTGAAGATTTATAATTAGTTTAACATTTTATATAAATAATTTACCTATATAAAAGAATTCTCCTTTAATAATTCTCTTCATTTCTTTATTAATATATGGTTTTCTATATTTTCTGAATCTACTTTCAGATCTTTATGAAGAATTGATGGAGTTGATCAACGTCATCAACCATCGGAGTCCTCTCCAATTCCTTTGAATGATTCAGGAACAATATTGCTAGGTCAAAGTAAGTATTTGAAAATATTAGATAATTTTTAAATATGTATTTGCAATATGATTAGCTCTTACTTTTACATATGCTTTTGGGGATTCCAGACATGAAAATAATATCGAGGCTGTCGCTATCTCATCACAAAAGGAAAAAGAGTAGGTTATATAATTGATAATGTATATGAACGATACTATGAATTTCTATTCAATATAAATTAATATACGAATCTCTTATTTCAGGAATTGGCAACCTATAGTCGTGAAAGACAGTGACGAGAATTCAAATTGTACTTCTAAATAATAAATCTAAAACTTAAATGTTTATATTTCGTTTTCAATTTGACCTTGGTAATTCTATTAGCATATTTCTATATCAGTGCCTATGAGTAAGATGAATTGCACTAAAATATGGTTAAGAAGATAAAGGCTTTATTATTAATTTATTATTCATTAAGTTATAGTACAACTGCAGTATATCAAAGATTTATCAACTTTTGTAATCTAGCCTGGTTAATTAATTCATCTAGCCTACCTATTTATCACTACGTAAAGTTATTTACGTCATCTAACTACTTATTTATAAACTGACCTGATGAAGTTACTTATTCAATTTAATCTATAATTTACAACTAATAACCATATATCAATTCATCGGATCGAAAACATTTCAAAAAGCAAGGATAGGTCTAGGTAATCAATTATTTTTTTAAATTAAAATAGTATGCATATCACAGAAGCAAAAGTAGAAAATAAATGAACATGTTAGATTTGGTCCTAGAAAATAAACAGTCTAATCTAATTGATACCGGGAACTAACTCGAGATTATAATTTAATAGAGTAAATATAGTGACTGAAAAAAGTCATGTAAAAAGTCTGGCTACTGCTAACCAGACCGATATTTCAACCTACACTAATAGTTGATATACATTTACTTAGTTTACTAGTAGTTGATATAACCAACACGAGTAGTTGATATAACCTACACGAGTAGTTGATATAACCTACACGATTAGTTGATATAACCAACACGAGTAGTTGATATAACCTAAACGAGTAGTTGATATAACCTACACGATTAGTTGGTATAACCTACACGAGTAGTTGGTATAACACATAGGAGTGATTGGAGAAACATACACAATTAGTTGATGTAACCTTGTTCTGTAGTTGTTTTAACAATTACATTCAATTGGTTCAACGATCACGAGTAGTTTTGACTACCACAGGTAGTTGTTGCGACCATCGGGAATTAAAAATAATCAACTCACATATGTGTTGTTTTAACCAACGTCAATTTAACTCATATTAAATAGTAACTGCAACTCACCACGTAGGTAGGCGCACAGATAAACCATAAAATTTAGTCAAAACAAATCAAATATGATTTGATTCAACTAATCCTTTCTCTGTGTGTAGCAACTTCAAAAACAGATCAACAGAAAAGATGGCCATTATCTGCATAACCAGCATCTCATAAATCAATGAGAAAATTTTCAGATTCGAGGTTAAAAGTTAAAGCTATTTCGATGGAGTTCAGTTCAGATCACGTAGTATGTGTGGTAGAGACAGAGGATCATGAAACTCTCGGATGGATGGTTGTGATTTTCCTAGACCAAAGGCAAACCAACTGCCACATACAGCTAAAGGGAAAGATCAGGTTATAGAAACTGAAGAATATCCAGGAGCACGGTTGTTACACCATCAGCAAGAATGGAAAGGAACACCAAAGAGCATAAGAACGATAATAAAAGAGGTCTACATTGGATTATGATAAAATCATCAACACTACTCAACTTTCCGATTCCTAT
>CANNZV010002159.1:0-103176 GCA_947561585.1 Caprella mutica | reverse complement strand
GTTTTGAGTGACATTTGCAGTATGTGAAGTCGCGCCGTCTTGCTGAAATGTCCATAGAGTGTCATTACCGAAGTGATCCTTAGTTGACTCCAACATTGGCGTCAAAATATTCTCAATATAACATTTAACATTGATTTTGGCGCCTTGTTCCACAAAAATTAAAGGAGATCTCCAAGTTTCTGAAACGGCGGCCCAGACCATTACTGAAGCAGGTTTCATGGTTCTGTGGACAGTTTTTTGGTTGTATGGGATGTCTTTTGCACTTTTACCAATTATTCTGTCATTCCTCCGGTTGTGAGCCATTTCCACTGTGAAAATTTTTTCGTCAGACCAAACAATTTCACTAGCCGTGCCAGACTTCAATTCTCTCAGAAGTGCTTTGCTTCTCTCCAATCTCTTTTTCTTTACAGCTTCTGACAGAGTCTGTCTCTTTTGGAGGGTGAAAGAGGACATCTTTAGGTCTTCTTTGACAACTCTTCTCATTGTTCTGGGACTTACATTAGCTGTTTTGGCTAACAATCGTATTGACCTTTTCGGGTTCCTCCTGATCTTCTCTCGGGCACATTTTATCAGTTGTTTGGTGCGTTGTGAGCGTGGTCTACCACTTCTTGGACGATCAGTCAAGTCTCCTCTCTCATTAAAACGCTTCACACACTTCCAAACAGTCGATCTCGCTATTGAGAGAGTCTTTGAAATGACGGAATCTGACTTCCCGGCACGGTGTAGAGCAATAATGGCTTCTCTTTTGTCTGACATTTTTGAATTGACTAAATTTTTGTAAAAAATAACACTGCCACGTCATAATGTAGTATCTCTACTATAGTTCAAACCCTATCACCTACTTAGGAACTTATTTTTAAGAATTATATTAATGTTTGAAAAATTGCTTCCAAACTTACGCCCACCCTGTATAAGGCCTTACAACTGAAAGGCAGAAGAATCAATATTACGTCGAAATGGAATTTCAGGAAATTTATTTAAAAAAAATTCTATATTTTGCATTGAGAGATTAATATTAATAATGTTATATATACTCAATTAAAATATGTTGTTTTATTTTTAAAAACTGCCTATACATTTACACCATTCTTCAAAAGAAAGTAGATGTCAAAATATTTATTTATTCAGTTATAGGAGTTGGATTGATAACAAATTGGAAGGGGCTTGAATTTTGACCCTTTAACGTGACTTTTTGATCCCTGGTGACCTTATCGGTGCGCTGATAAAATAAGTGATTAATTCAGATGATAGTACTTTTTATACCCTTTCCAATGGTACCAAAATTATATCTATTACTCTTTTTTTGTTATGCTGAAAGCTTCTTTGTATTTCCTATACCCATAACTTTTTCGTCCCAAGAAATCCAAAATGGCGGACAAAGAAATGGATAAAAAAAACCTACATGGGACACATTTTTGAATGGAAACAAAGTAAATTCTATTCCCAGACACATAAGGGATTGTAAAAATGCAAGTTAAAAAATTTATCATGGTGGTGCATGGGAACCCTCTCTTCCTACTAGACTACTAAGGAAGCAAAGATGTCCCCAATACTTTCCAACCATTCTCAACTCTACATATTAGATACAGTATCTAATAACCAAGGAGGAACGGAAATATATAATAGCAATAAGCTCCTTCAACTAAAATCTACAATGAACTACCAAACTATGAATCCCTAAAACTCTATTCACTAACTGAGGGCTGTAGTGATCTCTTGTGAAGAAATTGAACATTGAGTAAGTCTTAAGCCTCGTTTACACGCTACGATAAATTGTTGTAGACACAAAAAATCGTAACAATTTATCGGATGATTGAGACAGTGTTAACACGCAACAATTTTTAATCCAGTATTTGTAGTCTTTACATATACGAGCAGTCATGGAAGAAACATTATGGTGGTCTGCATTGGAATGTGTTTCCATAGTATTATTGATTGTAACGATTTTATAAATTTGTGCCTGCTGGCACTAACCACACAATCCAATTCCAACTCCAATAAATCGCTACGATCACCTGTTCACACGTACTGATAAATTGTAACTACCTCTTTATTACGATAAATCGCTCCAATTTATCGTAGCGTGTAAACGGGCCTTTATATTTACTGTACTTTTAATTTTCATTGTTCTAATTCTCAATTCAATGATAAAAACCCTAACGTAAATTATGAAACTATTATGAGACATGCCAGAGGTAATTTTCATACAAATTATTACTTAAGCTTAGTATTTCAGCTTATTACTTAAGCTAATTACTTAAGCTTAGAAATTCAGCTTATTACATAAGCTAATTACTTAAGCTAATTACTTAAGCTAATTACTTAAGCTTAGTATTTCAGCTTATTACTTAAGCTAATTACTTAAGCTTAGAAATTCAGCTTATTACATAAGCTAATTACTTAAGCTAATTACTTAAGCTAATTACTTAAGCTTAGTATTTCAGCTTATTACATAAGCTTATTACTTAAGCTAATTACTTAAGCTAATTACTTAAGCTTAGAAATTCAGCTTATTACATAAGCTTATTACTAAAGCTAATTACTTAAAATAATTACTTAAACTTATTATTTCAGCTAATTACTTAAGCGCTTATAACTTATAAGCTACTTAAGATTATTACTTAAACTACTACTGTAACCATCTTGTGTAGCTCTGTTCTAATTATTCGATCTTCTCATTTCAGTGTTAAGTGCATGCTCGGTTCACATGAGCATCACATCTTCATGGCTGAATCCAAGCGTTTCCAGTAAAGTCAATAATTCCCAAAATTAAAAATTCCTGACTTACCGATCCAAAAATCCTGCTAGAAACTGTTTATATAGATTTTATTAAAACTCAAAACTAAACCTGAATATTAATTTACATTCTGGCTAATTTTTCCAAAGTTTTGTATACGCACTGCTTTTTGATTAGATTCGCTAATTAATGTATCTTGGAAAGCAGCTGTGGAGTTTTTGCTCATAGATGGTTTATTTCAGCTTTTGCTCCTCGTTGTCCATCATCAGTGTTTTGTGAACACCACTTACATTTAACACTCGTATTGCCATCTCTACAGCCATGACTTCCAAGTAGATTTATGTGCAGGCCTATTTCCTGCATGGACCAAATTCTTTGACAATACTGGAGTTTGTCTGTATGAGCTCCCCAGCATGATAGGGACACATCCGTCTGTTCACATTGTCATGTTTGGATCCTGTTGTAAGAATCTCGTCGGGTGAGGAAATAATTCTGAACGTAGAGTTCGAGGTAAAAGACTTTCTGATCTCTGGCATGACACTGGGGCTTCTTGCGGATCTGATTGAGGAAGGCTAATTTACCCAAGAACTTCTCCCAACGTTTATCTTGTAATGAAAGGAAATTTCAGAAACTTCTTTGCTTCTTCGTTGATGCTGTTCTTGAGATAGACTGTTACATCCCAGTGTCCCGACTGTGTTAAATCATCTTATCCCCAGCCATGTGAGAACCATTCACGGTGTTGTCTGAGATTTCTCGTAATTTATCAGAAACCCTAGTTTGGACAACAATTCATGACATCGTCAAATCTAGGTTTATGTAAATAATAAAGAACAAACTATTGTGACTCTCTCAATTCTAACAATTAATAAGGTGATCACTTAGTTTGTCTGGGGTTCTCGCAACTCGAGAGTTAAAAATAATTCTTACGGCGAAAATTCCTTACGACGTTTTTCTTGCGGCGAAATTTCCTATGGCGAAATTTCCGGTCACGGTACAGAACACCCTGCACTTTACTAAGTTTGGTGCAAATGTGTTCTCTATGAGATTTAAAATTAAGTTTGTGATCTATAAAAATGCCCAAGTACTTTAAACTATTCACATATTCTACTATTTCATTATTATAAAGTATTAATGGTAAAATATCTTCTTTTCTAGAATTAAAAAGCATAAGCTTGGTTTTAGAAATATTTGGTGTAAGTATATAGAGTTGCAACCACTGAGATAATTAATGAATAAAAGAGTGTAATTTATTAAAAAATATTATTAAAATCATTGTCACAGAAGTAAAAAAACTGCATCATCGGCAAATAATGTGGAATTAAAATTATTTAAAATGGACATATTACTGAGATCATTGATGAATATTAAAAAGTAATGGACTTAAAAATGATCCTTGGAAGAGGCCGGTGGTAATAGGTTTAAAATCTGATCTAAAATTATCTATCTGTACATACTGTTTCCAATTGCTTAAATAACTGTTAATAATTTTATTAAAGTTACCATCGATACCGTAGTGATCCAATTTATTTAGTAAAAGATCTTTGTCTACGGTATCGAAGGCTTTCTTTAAATCTAAAAATAACTAAATATAATATTCCTTTTTATTAAGAGCCAACACTACCTGATTAAAAAATTACAAAACAGCAAAAATTGTGCAAGTTCCAGATCTAAAACCAAATTGGTGTGGAGTTAAAATGTTATTAAAATATTTCAGCCTATTATGGAGGAGTTTCTCAAAAATCTTATTAAAAATGGACAGAGAAGAAATGGGTCTAAAATTTGCTAGATTATCTTGTGCTCCTAATTTCAAAATAGGTACAACTCTTGCAATTTTAAAAAATTCAGGGTAATCACTACTATAAAACGAGACGAAAATTTTACATAAAACTGGACACAATTTATTTAAATTAGCACATAATAGAAAAGGTTTAATTTAATCTCTATGGCAGTTTTTGTTTTTAAAAGGTAAGATGACATCGTCTGACCTCAGACTCTGTAAAATCACAAAAATATATTTGCTAGGATTAGGAGGGGTAAAAATAGTAAAATTTACACTGGTTGCCGGTATTTGGTTTACTAGTTCTAGTGCAATGGAGCTAAAATAATCGTTCAAAACATTTGGGAGATATGATGAATTTACTGTATTATTGTTTTGTTTGATTTTAAAATTTGGTTTATTGAATGGTTTTCTGTTTAAAATTGAGTTGATTTCCTTCCAAGTTTCGTTACTGTCGTTAGATACATTTGTTAGTCTAAGTTGGTAAAATAAATATTTAGATTTTCGAAGTACAGTTGTTAGCATGCGTCTAAATAGGTATAAGAGCGTTTAGAAATTAGACCTTTATTGGCCTGTAAAAGTAACTTGTGCTTTTTCTTTATTAAAATTTTAAGATCTGGTGACAACTATCTGGGATTTATTAAAATTGCTTGTTACTTTTTTACGTTTAATTGGGAAATGCCTATCGAATAATTTGTAAACCTCTTTCATTAGCTTAGAGGTTAAAAGATTAGAATCATTAGAGTTAAAATATTAAAATCGATTTCATTAAATTCCCTGACAAAGTTACATGTACTAATCTCTTTTTTTAGAATTTCTGTAGAATATAAAATCGTTATCTTCATTGACAAAGTATTAAAATGGAATAATATAGGTCTGTGGTCAGAGACTTCAAATTCTAAAACTGAAGATTTTATGTCATTGTGAGGAAAAAAATTCAACAAAATGTGATCTATTATAGAGCTTTGATCAGTCTGGTTGTATGAAAATCTGGTTGGTTTATCTATTAGAAATAAAAATTCATCGCAGTATGGAAAGGCCCAGGGGTTACCACATGATTCTTATACTCTTCAGGAAACTTCCAAATGAAAGGTCCAAAGTTAAAAGTGCTTAGAACATCTTCTGGCTGACCTCCAGTGTAGTAGCATCTGCTGATCGTTTTAACAACTCTCTAATAACGGAATATTCAGTGAACGGCTGATTGATCGGGTTGAAAAAATCAATTGTCGACATCCGTGACGGTTTTCTGTCAGTAGCCAAGATAACTCCACTGAATCCAGGTACGATTTGTGTTTCTTAACTGCCAGTAACGGTACGCTCGGATGTACTCTGAATACAGTAAATTATTTTCCAGTAGGTGGACTGAAATTGGCTCCTGTTGAAAACCTGGATCCAACGCGACCATAGATATGAAAAGGAGGCAATGTTAATGGGGTTCCAACTTTCAAGCAACAAGTTCTATACCGTTGCTTGAGTGGTAGGGTTCTATTATTGTTGGCAATGTCAGAATTGGTTTCACCTCCTGTATCATTACCTCCTGTAACGTTTGTTGCACAGGTTTTAATATTTAATTTCCAAAAAGAAACACTATGCTATAAACTTATAAAGGGCTAAAACTACACGTCCTGTTAACAAATTGACAAAACTTTCAGTTGAAGAAAGTCAAAACCACTTGTAATGTGTTGAAGTAGTTACAATTTTCTCATCTTTATTATAAAATTACTGTTATAAATCATAGCTATAAGCAGTTGTTTTCTTTGAATAGTAATAGTGTCCTTCCCATAAAAATAATTATCATTACTAATGATAATTATTTTTATGGGAAGGACACTATCACACAGTTAACTCAGCACAGAACCAAATTTTTCGATATTTTTGTGGTTCATGTTAATAATGTTTTGTTTTTAAAAACTGCCTATACATGTACGCTTTCATTCAAAAGAAAGTAAAATCCAAAATATTAATTCAGTTACGAGCAGGATGGATAATTATAATAAATTGGAAGGGCCTGAATATTGACCCTTTAACCGTTTAACGTGACCCTTTGACCCCTGCTGACCTTATCGGTTTGCTGATAAAATAAGTAATAAATTCAGATGATAGTACTCTTTATACCCTTTCCAATGCTACCAAAATTATAATTATTACTCTTTTTTTGCTATACTAAAAGCTCATTTGTATTTCCTATACCCTAACTTTTTCGTCCCAAGAAATCCAAGATGGCGGACAAAGAAATGGATAAAAAAAACATGGGATACATTTTTGAATGGAAACAAAGTAAATTCTATTCCCAGACCCATCAGGGATTGTAAAAATGCAAGTTTAAAAAATATATCATGAGGGTGCAAAGAACCCCTATCTTCCTCCTCAAATTTAGTACTCTCTCTCTTTATAACCTCTTTGATTTAGGTGTTATTAAGCAGGTCGTAACCATAACTGCTCGTCGAATTCCGTCAACCATGAATTCAATAGCAGATGCTCTCACCAGGAATCACTCAATTGCAAGAGAATGGTCATTGCCCAAACACATATTCAGGAAAATAGTGGAGTGGAGAGGGCCACTTCAATTGAACCTCAAGGCTACCCATCTTAACAATCAACTTCCTGTATTCGTATCATCACAGCCTCACCCATTGACTCCCAAGCTGTTAACCTACAGGAATCACGGAGTACTAATAGTCTTATGGTTACCCAGTGCACCATGGTTCCCAGCTCTTCTTCACATTCGAAGCCAGCTAGAGAAAATAGTTCAAGTTTGTGTTATCAAAAAAGCCTCTTCCGCCTACAAACGATGGACCGCATTCAATTTCTGAAACACATTTACAAACTCACTCACGTGAGGAGCGTGCCAGACGCTGTGGTAGCTGCTTACAGGCCGTCATCACACAACAATCTGCTAACTTCCACTATAAGTTACGTTTCTTACAAAGAAACATGTCTTGTCATTTTTGCATTTTCTCTAAAATACGAAGAAATTACAACCAAGAAATATTTTGAGCTACAGACACTCATTATCATTACCGCTTGAAACTGCTTCTTAAAATTAATTTTGCAGATAATGAATTATTCAAACTTTTAGCAAAATCACACTTTCTATACGCTCTTCCACAAGTCATGAGATATCCTATGTTGTCTATAAATCATGCATTGGAATATCTTCAATCTCAAAGATTTTGTTTGGCAAAAACTTCAGTTCATGACCTATTTCTAAAAGTCTGAAGCCACTAAAGAGTGGTTTCAGCTTCCTTGATAAATCGGGCAAAGGAACTGAGGAAAGTTGTATTTTCTTTAACCCCCGCAACAGGTGTTTAAACAAAATCCATTGTTAATATGGGATTTAGGACATCGATTAATGTGTATATAAATAAATTTAGTGGAATCTAATGTTAGCTCTACGAATGGAAACGCAGTTGCTGGTAGACACATTGTATAAACTTCTGTTTATGTGACACTTTGTTTTGAAGTTTGTTTCTAGTTATTGATTTTTTTTATTTGCAATTTTGAGTTTAGGTCATTTGATCCCCGGTCAAAAGATCCCCAGTCATTTGATACCTGGTCTTTTGATTCCCATACCAAATGGTTCCCATGTCATATTTTCCGTTTATATGTATAACTACTATTCATTTATTATATGTGAATATATTAATTATTTAACATGTGATATAATTAATTATTCACCTTACAATCGATGAAGTTTTTTAAAGAAACTAAGTAATAAGGGTAAAAACAGTTAAAGGTCCTCTCCAGGCTCCGGGAAAAAAATGAGTTCATTACATAATAATATAGAACTAAGGTCTACGATCATTATTCCGCAAACCGCATACAATTCGGTTCAGTATATATATTATTATTTGCTTTAAAAGTTTTTTAATACTCTGTGAGCAACAATCGAGCGAATCTCCAACCTGACGCTGAGAAAGAAGATTGTACACTCTTTGTTTTGATTTCAAATTTAGATTTTTAAACAAAAAATGCGTTTTTGGCCTTCTTTTAAGATATTAATTATTTCTAAAAGTATATAAACGTCTCTATAATAAGTTTATCCAAATTTATACCTTTAAACGAATGATAAATAGATTTATTAAACGAAATACCTAGTTGACAATCAAAACAAATGGTGTACATTCTTTTTCTTCAGACTGAAAATTAGAAAGTTGGAAGTAAATTAGGTTTTGTAGAGTTTGAATTATAAAAATCTTTGAAAACATATAAAATTAAAAATATGCTATCAAATTTGATGGGGTTTGCAGTAAAATGATAAGAAACATTAGCCTCGTTGAATTAAGCAATAAAAAAATTTGCTTGGAGGGGACCTTTAACAAGAAATTAAATATTTTTTTATTCAAATAAGCAACAATACATGCTTTCAAATTTACATTCCGGCAAAAAAAAATTATCCAATGGTAAAACCAAATGTACAGGTATACGGTATACCCCACACTTATTACAACTAGCACATATGACTAATCAAATACATTTGGAGCATGTCTCGTAATTATTTCTCCTGATATAGGAGCTAATTGAGGAGACACTTTGGACAATTTTATCGGTAGTTTTCAGTTAAGCTCCTTTGTCGTAACTATTACAATTATTATCATCATGCAGGTGGGAAATATCAAAAATAATTTTATGGTAAAATAACTTAAGTAGACTATTCACCATAAAATGATTTTCAAACTATCCCACCTACATGATCATAAAGTTTGTAATAGTTACAATAAAAAAACAGCTTAAATAAAATTTAGGTATATTCACTTAGCTTGCGAAGTGAATATACCTAACTTTAGCTTTGCAAGAGTTGGTTAATATTTCCTATCACCCGAAATATGTTTTCTGACTAGTTGTAATTGTAAATTATTTGTAAATGAAAATAATTAATTTGTTCCGATAGTAAGTTATAGCTGTTTGAATTCTGTTTTTTTTTTTCATTATAAATAAAATTTATTATATAAATAGTAGATGTCAAATTGTTTCACAATTTTTATTTATTATTCAAATAGTAAGTGGTAATTTTTATATGGAAACAAAAATCGTAATAAATTATTGTATGCTAAATATATGAGCAAACAAAAAATATGACTGGGAATCAAATGACCGGGGACCAAATGACTGGGGATCAAATGACCGGGAATCTTTTGACTGGGGATCAATTGACCGACCACCGCAATATTATATAAGTGTTAAAGACTTCATTAATTTCATTGGAAAGGTTCAATAAATGTTTAGAGAAAACCTCATGTGAACAATATCCTTTTTATCTCACCAAATTCAACAGTTTACATATGTTCATATTTTAAACACTCTTGACTCCAATAGTCTCTATGAAATGTACACTTGCCACCTCCGATAAAAACCTTTACAAGCACTGGGGTATGGCAAGCTAAATGAGGGACTGTATTCCAGTAGTAAGCTAAATACAAATTGAGCGAAGCGAAATAGCTCCTTTTTATCTCTTTGAGCTAGAAGACAGTACCGAACCACCTCTTCCCACCAAGTCTACACTAACTATTGTTTATTGTGTACAGTGTACTTGAAACGAGGCATGAATCTGAATAGCTCCAGGAGACGCACCTCCTTATATAGCTACTCAGAAACAAAAATAATAATTCGTCAATCTACAAATAAATTTAGCTTATCGAAAGGAAATTTTCGTTTTGCGAAAATAAACTAAAAAAAAGTTAATCATGAAGCGAAATCTCTTTGATTAGCTGCATCTAATCGTCCTTTTTCCTAATTACTAGTTAATAATAACCGTATTCCATTTATTTTATATTATTTGAGCGATTGATCATTCGAGAAATATTGTTCATTCGAGCAATTATTCATTCGGTCAATTGTTTTTGGAGCAATTGTGTTTCGAGCAATTGTTCATTCGAGCAATTGTTTTTCGAGCACTTGTTTTCGAGCAATTGTCTTTCGAGCAATTTTTTGGATCAATTCACCGGCAACTTGCTGGGTTAGGCAATTGAAGGGCCCTTGCATATCACTGTAATAGTAGTTGCTCTCTTTTAGTTTTCAGGGGAGGTGCTTCACTCTCAGCATACAGGCAGCTAAGCACTGGGCTCCAGTACTTTGCCGGATAGCAGCATTATGTATGGGATCTAGCAATGTCAGGGTCCCATCAGCTGCACCATCTTAAATGAAACATCCATAATCTAGGTTGATCTCAGCTATTTTTCATTGCTAGACCAGATCAGTGTCGTTTGTTATCTTCATTTGCTCAAATCCATCCATGCCATATCTTAGTCTGGAGCCTCAGGCAGAGCCACCCTAGCATGAATAGATCTACCTGAGGGTCGAAACCCCAGCTAGTAAAGTCTCCACCATCATTGGCCCACACAAGAATCCTCACCACGACCAGGTGGATGGCTAGAGGTGGCACCAGTATGACACTACAAACCAAGATATCACCCTTCTCAGACACACTGCTATTTCTAAGGCTAAATAAAGACTGCACTGCAAAGAAGATATAAAAAGGAGCTATATCATTTCGTTCAATCTGTATATGTTCTTTTTTTATGGCATTGTTCAGAATCAGCTTTAGTGGTTGTAGGAACTATCTCTTGTGGTGAAAGTGAATGCTATTAGTCGTAGCTGCGGAGAACGTGAACTTTTGCAAGTCCGCTCAGTCGTTGACCTTATTAATAGCTCCTTGTAACCGTTTTTCCAACTGCACTAAAGAGAAGAATATAGACATACAGCGAGGCACGAACATTGCTTGGTATGCATTTGAGTATGTTGTTGGTAGCCAGGGAGAAAAGGATGTAACGTAGCACTCCTCCTTGTGGTACTCACTGGCCAAATATGTGACAGATTGAAATAGCATCGTCTATTTTGGTTCGAGTCTATCAGATAGGAAACATTTAACATATTTCGGTAGTTTGCATCTCACGTTAATATCATACATATTCTGAATAATTCCCTATTGCCATATGCCATTATCATAAGAAACTATTCTTCTGATTGAGAGATACGGCAACATCTGATGTGAATCTATTCAATGCATCAATTGTAGAATTCTATTCCAAAATCCAAATTGGCCTAGGAGTTTATTATTAGATTAGAGAAAGAAGGATAATTATTATTATTTGCATCAGTTTCCCTACACAGCTGGTGAGGGAAAAATGGTCTGAGATTTTCTTTTACTGTCCAGATATCGTTTCTAAATAAAAGGATACTGAAACCAAAGATATTATACCACAATAAGATACACTACTCTCGACAATTTCTATCCTCTCTGCCACCTGGTTCGAAAGCGAATAGAATTGAAATATATTAAGGACAATCTAGGTATGTTGTTTGCGTGACGTCATAACAGCAACACTCTAAAATCATATTTAAGAAAATTGAATAACGTAACATTATGAAAACTGTTTATTTATTTCCATTATAAGAAACAGAGATGAATCCGTTCATGTTATTCACACTGCTTAATCCTTAATTTTCTATTCATGTGAGTTGCCTTGTCTGACGTCACGATCAACGATCACTTGAAATGTGACAACATCTCACAAAGCTTTACTTTTTTAGTACCTACCCTATAAGTACTCTAGTAGGAATACTAATATTGATAGGTAGCGACAATTGAGTGATTTGTGACGTGACTTGAGCAGCAAGGGAACAAATTTAAAGAGAAAATTAGGGGTTTAGCAGGTTATTTATTATATTTTACAAATTTCTTTGCTGAAAATTTTCAATTGATTTATTTCATTAATTCCATTTTTTACCTACAGGGTGCGGGGAAAGTCCCCGATCATATAAAAATGTTAATTTAATGAGTTGTGATGGATGAAATAAAACAAAGCATATCACACAATATCTCAATAAACCCATTTAACAGTTCTATCAATTTTTTTCAATAAGACTAGCCATTGGCGGCGATTACTCTCTCGAGTCTACCTCTGAAGCTCTTTAATGCGGCACGGAACATTTATTGGGGAATTTTGGCCCATTGTCGCTCGATGGGACTTCTTCAGAGTTTCACGTACTATCATGAGCTGTAGCGCACGCTTCCTTCTCCAAGATGGACCAAACAAATAAGTCCAGAGGGTTCAGGTCCGGCGTATGAAGGAGGCCACTATTCCTTCCTCCAAAACGCAGGAAAGTGACGCTCAAACCAATCCTGAGTTTCGTTCGCTGTGTGCGAGGGTTGCACCGTCATGTTGAAAGGTAAAAGACCAGTCCTTGAAGTGCTTTCTTCATCTTGACTTGTCCTGGAGTCAAAATATCCTCGATATACGATTTTGCGTTAACTTTAGCGCCCATCTTTGACGAAAATGAGATGAGATCTCCAACTCTCATAAATGGCAGCCCAAACCATCACAGAGGCAGGCTTTTGGCGACGGAAAACAGTCTTTACGGATGGAAGGATACTGTCAGCACTTTTTGCCAAAACTCAGTCGTTCCTGGGAGTTGAATTGGCCTCCACAGTGAACATTTTCTCATCCCGAAAAGACGATCTCACCAGCCTGCGTGCCCTCTTTCATTGCATTCAAAAGAATCTTTGATCTGTCCACCCTCTTCTGTTTCTGCAAATCCGTGAGATGTTGCATGTTGGTCATTTTGAAGGGTGACAACTTGTGGTCTTCTTTGACCATGTTTCTCACACTTTTTTCGTCGATATCCATACTCTTAGCCATCTTTCTCATGCTTCACTTGTGGATCCTCCTTATCCGCTCCCTAATGGCTTTGATTTTGGTTGGAGGGGCGTGCAGTGCGAGGTCGTCCACACCTGGGTCGATCACCTGTTGTCTCCAGTTTTTGGTAGCGTTTAACAGCATCCCTAACAGTAGATTTCGGTGCTTTTAACAGCTTAACAATCTCTGGGTTTGTCTTCCCCGCGCTGTGTAGCTGAATAACAGCCTCACGTTGACTCATTTTTACAAAAGACAATGTAAATTTATCAAAATTAGCTGAATAATAGCCTCACGTTGACTCATTTTTACAAAAGACAATGTAAATTTATCAAAATTTAGACCTGGAACATTAAAGTATATGATTATGGGAAGAAAATGAGATGTATATGGATGAATTTGGTAAATAAATAACATCTTTTATTTAAAAAATAAAATTTGGTCGGAAAGAGGATTTAACTGTTTTATCATCATAATAGTATTTAGATATGAATTTTAGCTTTGACGAAAGAAGAATTAATCAATACAACATATCATGGTATATTAATCAAGCCAATTTCATGCGACTGATATGTAGAAATATGTACAGTAGAACCTCCTTATTCATAGAGAATTCAAATACCTGATAGTTCCACGAATTAAGAAATATTATGGAAACAGAAAATGGAGAACACTGTCTCCATAAATTATATATTTTTGGAATATATGAGATAAATTTATTGTAATTTTAATGCCAGTTTGCTATTACCACTCTTTAATTCTAATTTGTGAAGATTGTCGGCGTCAGGGCAATTAATTAGGAATAAAGTATCAAAATTCTTATAATAAAAAGGTATTCCACACTATCCTACTGACTGATGATCTTTTACTTTCGTTTCCCACCGAATATCAGCTGTATAAATATGATGCCACATGTGTTTCTAATCAGTTCATTAATTGGAATAAACAAAGAAAAAACACTATATTAAGGGGAGGAGGGAGGCCAGGCATTAAAATTGCAATCAAGTTATCTCATATAATCCAAAAATATTTAATTTATGGAGACAATGTTCTCCATTTTTGTCATATGAGATAACTTTATTGTAATTTTAATGCCAGTTTGCTAAATCCCTTTTGAATAATACACTTCTGGCTGAGGTAAACATATATTCCATCAATAAGACGACAATAAGCACAAATAGCTCATAATTCAGACAATAATCAAAATAATATAAACCCATGTCTTTTTACCAAATCATAATTAGCACTTGTGAATAAAATAATTTAGGAAATAAATTCAAATTTGAATCAATACATATTTAGACATGAGAGAAATAACTCAATCACTTCCTGCAGCAACACAATTGGATTTTTTTAATGAGCCTAGATAACGATTAATAAATGTAGAAGATAATGTCCAAAACAATCTCTTGATAATTTCACTTGGTGGGGTACCTCTGGTCCAAGCCAACGAAGATGATACACGCCTGATATTATGACCTTGAGGAAACATTCCATGGTCAGCTTCGTTTACGACTTCAGCTAAAATTTTGAGATAGTAGAAGGATGCAAGGGCTTAGACGTTTTGCTGTTCAAAAACAGAGAACCAGATTTAATGATTGAAGCACTGATGTATAATTTTAAGCAACAAACGGGGCATAAAGATGGACAACTTTTTAATAAGGGAAACGTTACATTAGGTGGAGCTCGACCAAATCTTTGATTTTTGTATAAAAATCCTGGTTTAACTGGTAATGTCGCTCTATCGAGTTTGTCAAAATTAATTCCGGATCTCTCTATTGCAGAAATTTCAGACACTCTACTGCAAGACGCGAGTGCAGTCAAGAACAGGCATTTCTTGAGCATACAGTAGGGATCTCCATCTTGCGAAAAACAGGATTTAGTCCCACTCCGGAATTCTTTTCTGGATAGGAGGTCTATAAAGAAACAATGCCTTACCTAATTGCTTGAACTCCCAGGCATTCAAGTTAATGTCGTTGATAAAACTGAGAGGGAGCTGCAAGGAGGCTTTGTAGTTAAGAATGGTGCTCGTTTCTAACTTCTTTTCATCCCTTAAGAAACAAAAGAACTCCATTAACGAGTTTTCGGATATATCATTGTCATTTATGATAAGCCAAGATTGTAGAGCTTTCCATGCAACCTCTTTCTGGATGATGGTTGACTGTCTAGAAGAGGATAAAAGCTTTCTTGTCACCTTCTTGGACCATTTCAAATCGAATCTTGACCTGAGAATATAAATGCGGTCCATTGACAAGACCGATGCTCTGAATCCTCTACCCTTTTCCCCCGTACAAGTTGGAAGGGTGGATAAGCTAGAGGAAGAGAATCTTTCATCATTGGATAGCATGGGTGTAACTTCTGAACCCTTGCAATTAAAACAGCTTTCCCTTTGAAACCCCACAGGCGGTCTAATATCCAGGGAAGCATTGCCGGTGGAGGAATCACGCCCAACGATTCCAATCCACCATTTTGACGTCTACTGCCACCAGTCGAGGATGATGAAATGGAGAGACATATGTCGGTAGGAGGCGATTGTAAGGTGTAGCCATTAGGTCGATCTGGAAAGGTCCCTTCCATCGTGTCAGCCTTTCCCAATCTAACTTTTTGATCCTCCACTCCCCCAGTAGTGGATGATCTCGTGAGAGAACATCTGCTACCAAAATTAAGGATCCCGGGATTCGAACGGGTTCAAAGTGGATCCTCTTCAGATGATACTGATTTAGAATCTGATGAACGATATTGGATAGATTTCTGGACGTTTTTGAACCATTTGGCCTGATTGTCCAATAAGCCACAAGGCTGTCGGTATGAACAATTAGGGACACATCTGTTGGGACAATTTGACTCTGATTCGCATAAAGAATTTCTCAGAGCTCTAATTCAGCAATCGACTTGTGACGAAGGGAAGTGTTCCAGTTTTTGGCTATCCATGTTCCGTTTTCTATGTGAGCTCCCCAGCCTTGAAGAGAAGCATCTGTCCAAAGCATCAGACGTCTTTGAGGTTTCCTGAAGGTAAACCATACATGGAGATTTTCTTGGTTGACCCACCATATTAGATCTTCTAGTGCCTGAGGATTGATGTCGTTTGTTGCATCCCTTCCGATACGTGGCCAGTGTTTGGGCACGAGTTGAAAATATTTCTTTCTGTTGCCTGCCTGCGGCAAGGCCTGAGCAGCAAAACATATTTCTCCTATTATAGACTCTAATTCTTTCGTTATTGCTTCTTTCCGCATCTTTAATTGAGATGCTTTGTAAGCGAGGCTCTTTGCTTTTTGCAGTGGTAGCCGTATTTATCCATTTTCTGCATCCCAATCGAAACCGAACCAAGTCAGCCTTTTTGAAGGGTACAGAGAGGATTTTTCCCAATTGATTAGAAACCCTAATTTTCTGAACATATTCACTGTCCAAGCGACAACCCGCAAGCCTTCTTCCAAACTGTATGTTGCAATTAGCAAATTATCCATGTACGCTATCGCAAAGATACCCTCGTAAGTTTTAGTGGGTGCCCCATTAACCCTGTGAAAGCTGCTGAGGCAATTGCGAGACCGAAAGGCATAGCCTTGTAACAGAACGTTTTCTCTCCCCATTTGAAGACTACTAGGTACTTCCTGAAATTGGGTTGGACTGCTACATGATGGTAAGCGTCTTTTAGATCCAATTTCATCAACAATTTCAGTTTGAAGAAGAATAGTTTCAGATGTTCTATCGTGGGCAGTTGATAAGTTACAGGAAATAGAAATTTGTTCAGTTTTGAGAGATCCAATAGTAGTCTGGATCCTCCACCTGATTTCGGCACTAGGAATATCCGAGATATGCAATGAGCTTCTCCAATGAATTTTTCTACGACATATTTCTTCAAGAGGGTGTTTAAATTAGCTGTCAATTCTGAAGATATGGGTCCTGTTTGATTGTGATGAATCAGAGGAGGGGGGGGGATTTTTCCGAGGAAAGCCCACTGCAAGCCGTCGGTTACAACCTTTTGTTGCCATTTCGAACCTAGGAGCCAATTGCTTGCAAATGCTTGAAGCCTCCCCCCCCCCCCCCCACCAAGAGAAGTCATTGTTTATTGCCTCTTCTTCCTCTGAATGAAGAGCATCCTTTCCGTCCTTTAACTGAAGAAAAGCGGAAGGACGAAGCTCTAGTTCCTCTGCTATTGTTTGATAAGTTAAACTTCTGTTGGTTTGAAACTTTGAATACTCTCCAAGCGAGGTAGCAAGCCTAGAGTTGTACCAGCTGTCTGAGTATCCTCCTTGACTAATAGAGCCCCTACGAAAGATTGAGCTCCTCTTGAGCCTCGAAAGGGAACGTTTCATTTGCGAAGCTTATTTAGCGGTCATAAGTCTTCTGGTATTGAAGAGGAAGAGATTTTACTGTTCCAATCTTCCTCGGTTGAGGGTTCTGTGCTTTTTCTACGACTATGTTGATTGATTTTTTATAGAAGACAGATGAAGAGAAAAGGGATTGATATGTCTTCTTCTCTGATGGAGGAGCAAGCAGCCTTCCTTAGTGCCTGGCGGGCAGTATCAGCTTCTTCTATGAAAAAACTTGACAAACTTTCCGAGCCTAATCTTGTGTTCGATATAAATTCCTGAAGCTTAGGTAATAAGCTTTTAATCAAATCAATAGAATTATTTAATTCTGAAAGTTTCCCGATAACATGTTCAATAAGACGTAAGGAAAACAAAAGATTTTGGAAAGTCCTTGCTCGTTGCCGTACTTCGAAATCTTTATTTCTCATATCTTGATTAACAGGTACTGTAATCGATTAAGGAATAGAATCGATTTGATGAGATTGAGAGACAAGCAGGATTCTCGAGGAATCTCACTATATCATTGGTTCTTGCATCAGAAGAGTTTAGAGAAAACCATGGAGAGGGTTTCCTTTTGAAGAACCTCTTCTTTGATTATTTTGTCATTAAAACAATAAGAATTTGGGATCTCAAAAGTACCCTTCTTCCCAGAGAGCCAAGATTCTGAATCGAGCTCTACCCAATCAAGGAGAGAACAGGTCTGCTTGAAGTGATAACCAGCTGAGAAGGATCTGACTTTCTCAAAAACATCAGCAATTTTCAGAAGTTTGCAAAGCTCGTTTACCTCCATAGATCTTCTCTTAAATGCTAAAACAGGCAAATCATCAAATGACCCAAGAAAGGCATCATTAGAGCTAATTTTAATTTCGCCTTCGAAGATTATTTCATTTTATGATACAATAGCATTAGGAGGAACAAAATACAGTGTAGGCGTAGGCTTTCTCTCGACGAAGGAAATGTTTATCCTCCATGCCAGAGTTCTGATTTTCTTTTGTGCACACATTTCGCCATTCGCAGCTTGCGAAAATAGTTCTGAATATGATTGACATGATGATGGACTCCAGCTGAAATCAGAATCTATACGTTTGAAGCAATTGTGAGAAATCTTTGTTTTTGCAGAGATACAGTGCTTACATGATAACTTTATTTTTGCTTTAGGCATTTTTTAATATAAATATATAATTTCTCAGATTCTATTTTCTGGAATAAAAATGTTAGCTTTGTAAACAAGCATGTACAATTGGAAAGTCCTCAGAGATACTGGGGCGTTACTCTGTACCTTCACTACTGTTAGCTTATGGTGCGTTCCCGTGCTGAAGAACTCGAAGGACGTCCTTCAGTTCTACGAGAACCAACCGTTCCCGTGACGAAGAACGTTCGTCAAGTTCGTGGAACTCGACGACATGGTAGATAGTACGTCGAGCTGCCCCTCTTGGCAGTCGTGACGTCACAAACGTAAACAAACAAACGAAAATGACGGGAAAAACACCTGTTCTTATTTGTAAATCGATAATTAACATAATATTACATCTTTTGAGATTAATTGATAATTTATTAAACGGTTTTAACCCACCAAACCAAATTAGTGATTGCTAATATCCCTAATTGATTAGTGATATTAATTCCTAAAACACGAAATCGTACACATTGAAGTGGTTGCATGGGAACGCTAACCGAGGGACCGTACTTTGTACCTTGGAAGGAACGTTCTTCGAGTTCTTCAGCACGGGAACGCACCATTAGCAGTAAGGGTACGGGAAATTAAAAATAAAAAGAAATAAAACTTCTAATTTCTAAAATATTCTAAAAAGAAAAATATATTAATAAAAGAATAAGAATTTAAATCTTAAAGAATTTAAAGATAATCGTACGCATTTCAGATATTATAATAATGAAAATTTTACAACAGAATAGATAAGTCCAAGTAGCTACATGAAGAATTGTTATTCAATGTAAAAACCAGCCTCCAGATCCCTGAGCAAATTACTCCAATATTAGGTAATTAATTTACCAAGTTGGAGAATCAAATTACAGAAATTTTGTTAAGTGGCACTGAATTCAGAATTTAAAGGATGCGTTAGAGCAGAAACTATAAGATATTAGTTTCTAAACTGATTTCCTATCAAATATATTTTTGAATGAAGAGAAAACATTTAGGAACTTTGTTTAGCTTCCGCAAAACGATCTCATTTTTCAGAATTTCTGCTTATTGGAAGCGTTAGGCATGTTTATCATCAAACGACTGATACCTTATTCAGCAATTTTTAATTCAAGAATTGAAAGGAAGTGTTGAACTCTTAATTTAAATTTAAAGGAAATTTTCCTTAACTTTCGATTTTACTTCAAGAATTAAATGGACGCGTTAGTTTAACTATTTCTAGCTACCAACGACTGATTCCTTAAATTACAAATTTTATAACTTGCAATTTTTAATTACAGTTTTAAAATGAACGGATAATAATCTAATTTGCAAATTATATTCAATAAATTAATTAACTTCAACAGAAATATGAACTATATTTTCACATTATAGATCGGTAGAGAGCCGGCATCGACGACCTTCACACACGAGGGCAATTAAGGAACTGATAACCATGGAAGTACTAGTAGGCTGATTACACAGATCATTGAATATAGTAAGATGTTTCACTGCTACGTGGACGCTAGTGGCCAAATAATTATTTAACTGCGAGAGTATCAGCCAATCAGAGAGAGGGGTACCGTGACGTCACATATGTACTACAAACGTACTTACAAACGTACATACATATAACGGTCAGAGCTACATTTTCTTTTACTACCAATAAGGGGAAACCAAAGTAGTAATGTAAATTTTAATTTTCAGGAAAAAAGGTTAATTTAAGTTTTATATTTTAACGTATATTTATTATAAATAGAAAACAAGAATCGAAGTCGCAACTAAAATATTTCGAGCAAACTGATAGTGACTTATTAACTGTTCAGTCTCAACGCCATTGTGCAAGTTTTTAACCACAGATTGTAATCATGTTTTCTGGACAAAAACAACCGATCTCTAAATGTATTGATACAATTATTGATAAATGAACATTTTCGTACATTGCCCATTTCTCACTAGTTTAATATTTATGAAAGATACAATAATTATTAAATTTAGTCTCAGACTACAGAGCACGTCCGCATGCTAACGATATTGCATCAGAAACATGGAAGTACTAGATCAGAAATAAACCGAGTTACCGACTCTCCGCGGCTCCAAATTCATACTGTACACACGTACAAAACATGTACAGAACAGAAATAATTATATTACTTAAAAATATATAATTTTATTATCAGTTTAATATCATAAATGAATATTTTGATTTTAAATAGCATATTAAGTTAAATACCATTCTCTTTATGTCGTTTTTGAATAATTAAAAATAAGTAATGTATCAATCGTAGGCAACTCCAAGTATACGTCACGGTACGGACGATCCCGGTGCCAAGTGTCGCTAGAAAATTGTAAATACTGTTGTGCGACATCTTCCTATATTCAATGATCTGTGCTGATTAGATCATTAGAAACACATGTGGCAGCCTATCCATACAGGTATCCGGTATATTCATCGCCGGTAAATTCATCGCATGGTAAATTCATCGCGTGTTAAATTCATCGCATGGTAAATTCATCGCATGGTACAATATAAAATTAAATTGATAAACTTAAATAAACTCTTAGCAAATAATTACGCCGACCTTACTTTATTTTTCGCTGGATTATGGCATCTTGTTGGTACGAATCTGTGCTGTTAGTTTATTTTAAAATCATTGAATTTTTAGTTATTTAATGTCATATAATTTTCACAGGAGTATCATACAATTACTATAAAATATTTAATGTGTGGGTAATTGCATTAATTTATTATTGTATTGTTATGCATATTTTTCTTTTATTTAAATTTATGTTAATTCTCAAATTACGTATTTGGGTAGCTACTCATAGTTTGAAGAACAACATAACTGTAAATGCTACACCTCTTTGAATAGAATATCATTCTTAATATTAACGGTTTGCTTTAGCAACGTACATATCCATATATTATTTCGTGGACCGACGATTGGGCTCCACGACAATTGGACCCCTAACGATTGTGCCCCAAGACCAAAATATTATTTGCCAATTTTTCAAAGTCTATTGTATTAACTTAATTAAAGACCATTGCTACTGTAATAATTAGGGATGTGACAATATGCGTTTTGAATAAAAATATAGTCTTCAGCATAATTGAGTAAAGAATATTCCTAATATGAAAAATATATTATTGTTATGAAAAATATATTTTTTTTGATAGAACAGATTCATTTTATGAATAAACACTATTATTCTTTTAAACTACTATATTTTTTTGTTATGAGATGATTCATGTAAGCCACAAATTTCCTTCTTACGGTCCCACTATAGTGAACTCCTGCGTAGTGAATGAGCTAGGATGTAGCCAATAGAAAATAAGAACGTAGCTATTTTAAATGAAGAGACAATAGGAAATAAAAATGTGGGTATTTAAAGATAGCCGTGGGCCACCAAGACATGCTGAAATTATTAGAACATATATGTCGACTTTGTGAATACATGTCGACTTTCAACAAATGTGAATTTGTTGAAACCTGTTCACTGCAGTCAGTGTTCAATATAGAAGAGTTTTATAAATTATTATTACAAGATCATCTATTATTTACCTCTCTATTATTTGTTTTATCTACCTTCCTGTTATATATCACCGATGATTTACTATATGCGATGAATTTACCTGCGATGAAATTACCATGCGATGAATTTACCACGCGATGAATTTACACTGATCCATTTATACAGCCGATATTCGGTGGGAAACGAAAGAAAAAGATCATCAGTCAGTAGGATAGTGTGGAATACCTTTCTCTTATAATTAATTGCCCTGACACCGACAATCTTCACAAATTAGAGTTAAAGAGTGATAATAGCAAACTGGCATTAAAATTACAATGAAGTTATCTATTATGACAAAAATGTAACTTAGCTATATGAAAATCTAATAAAGTAATGTGCATCAATTCATGTATTTTAGTAGAGTGAATACCAAATAGAAATAAAACTCAATAGTGTGATCAATTGTTTAATGTACACATATGAATATCTTTATCAGCATTCAGAACTTCTAAAGCAGTCTGCACACCAAATATTTGCGATAGTTTGAGTGCCTCTGTTTTCTGGAAGAGGACAGTTACTGTTGAACGCATCATCTGCTGCTCCTTGGAAGCTGCTAGGTTCTGATTGGCAATCTGCAGAAGATAAGGGGTAAGGTACTTGGTCACAGAAAATAAGAGGAAAATGATAGGAGGTAGTTAGTATAAATAATATTAAATATGTTAATGTTTAGTTACTTTGATGCAAGTAGTTGTTATTTGAACTCATCGCTGTACCAACATTCACGCAAAGATTGTATTCTCATATTTAATAGAGAGCCTATCTATTTATTTACATATATCTATTAATTAACAGAATAATATATATCCTAAATTAAAAGATAAGCCGCGAAAAAGTGGCACGCATAGTTTCCAAGCCCCTTACCTTCATCATATTACACAACTCAGGGAAGAAGTGTGGGTTGGTAGGCAAGCCATAGAAGATGATGTGCTTTATCCCCTTAATAACTGGTCTCTTGTAGAAGTGAGCTCTCTCTGTGTACAGCAGCATTGAACTCTGGCCCTTGAAGAAGTCACTACGAGCGACAGCGATTTGACTTGATTTCTGTAAAGAAAAAAAGTGATGCTAAGCAAAAGGTAGTTAATCTTTTCCCTGGAGTATACACATACTGGGGAAAGATGAATAGTGGATATATATAGAGCCCCAAAGAAATACAACCAATAATTAAACCCTATATATCGAGCTAAAATCCCTTCATAATCTACTTAACTTGTTAAAAAAATATCAGGATAGAGCAGAGTGTCTTGTACCTCTATGTCAAACTACTAAGAAAAAGGATGTCACGTACCTCTATGTACTCATTCACCGAGCTGAAGTCGAATATTCTCTCTCTGGAGAGGTAGTGGTTAATGGTGACATAGTCGCTGCTGTCTGGTATGAAGAGCAGAGTGTACTCCTTACCACTCTCCACGTGGTTCTTAAGGACAGTATTCACAAAGAACTGAAACCTTCTGTCGAAGTTACTCTTGTCATTGTCCTTGCCTGAGGGTATGCGCCTTAGTCGCAGTTCACAGGGAACAGTGAAGTCCTCCACTAGACTCTGCACCCGTGGGTTGTGAACCTGAAAGAAATAAAGAGAATTAAAAATACAAACCTTGATAGCAACAAATGAGGCAATATGCTGTCAATGAGAGAATTAGATATAGCTAACAAAATCATGAGTGTATTAAAATAAAAAACGTGAGTTCAAGTTTCTTTGGGTTCTATGTAAGGGCCAGTCAAACCATTAAAAGGTCTAATTGTTTTTGCATAAAATTGTAGGTAAATATCAATAGAAGTTTAGAACACCAAAGTGAAGTGAGCTCTGTTCCATCTTAGAACATCAGAGAAATATTCCCATGATATTCGTACGGGGAGAAAAATGAGATTCAAAGAAATCCATTCAGCTGACTATTTACTCACTCTTGACAATTTTAATTCAATAATTGAATGCCTGATATTTTACCGCATTCATAGCTGTAAAGTTCATTGAAATTACTATTGAAATAAAAAAAGTTACCAGTTATATAAGACGTTTTCTGTAGTCTTTTTGAGAGGCTGAGTGAACAGCCTCCAGTAGCTAATTCTTTTTCAGAGAGAACTACTTGAAGTTCACTAAAGAGGAGTTTTCTGTATTTATTTGTTTATCAGGATGTCATTAGATGATATGTGGATAATTAACAGGAAATATAATTAGCTACTGTAATATAAATATTATTATAATTTTTCGGTCTTATACCTTAGATAAGACATATGCTTTTCTCACGAGGGAAACTTATACATTCTTTATAATTGGACGAGTGCAGGGAAATTCAGTACTTTTTGGAAATCTGCTCATTTAAGTTTTACAAAATGTTGTTGCTATACTAGCACAAATCAATAATCACGTGCCATCGCCTGAATGCAAATGCATTTTTCAAAAAACTGGGCAATTAATTTTGTATACCATTGTTACGGTATGTAACTATGCGCAAAAGTGATTCAAAATATCAAGGAAAAAGATATTAAACATGTTTATTTCTGTTGTTCCACCAGTGACCCGCTGGACGCTTTAGGATTCAGTGGGTAGGTAGTCTAAAAACTAACCAAAGTTTAACAAATACTGAGCTAGGTTTTAATAGAACCACTTGTCTTAGATTAAATCTTGACGGTAATTAAAAAAACATATAGCTAGTTGATTTAAAATATTATACAATAAAGATCGTGCACGGACATTTCGTCCACGAAATGCTTTATTTTGTATTATATTTATATTGTGTATATAATTCATATTAAACATTATTTACAGATATTTTTCAATATAAAAGTAGAAAATACCATTTGTTGATGGTAATTATAAATTCATGGTCTTTGCCATAATTCTTATTGTAATCTTCTTCTCCTGCTCCTATTGGCCGGCAACAGTAAAATAATATAACTGAAAACTTTTTAATGATATACAGGCAGGCCTCGCTTTCATTATTCCATTGTCTTATAAAATCTGTAATAATAGCAAGGTATGTCTCGAAGTTATTAGAGTATATAAACATAGAAAATAGGGGACATAATAACAATAACTACAATAAACATCAATATTATTACTCAGATTAGGTTATTAGAAGCAATGTTGGTACAGAAATTACTTTTTTATAACACATCGTTTTAACAGTGATTGAATAAAATTCATACATGATACAAGTATATAATATACTACTTAACAAGTGATTGATAATGAATTATGTTATAAAAGAATTGGGTGGATATTGGTACTTTCTAGTTTTGCCTTTAATTATTTAAACGTAAAAACGTCCATGCTATTGTACTGTTCAATATTTTCGGACTCATAATAAAACCATATAAAATCATTATTATTTACCTCTATTGTAATTATTTCATTTCACCCTGTTATTTCAGTTCCATATTTTGGATACTCATAACTCATTAATTATTTATGCAAAATATTAAAGGAGATATATAACTTAAAGATACAGTCAAACCATTTATCTTGTCTAATTTCATAACTAATCGAAGAGTAAACATTTTTTTGTATTCATGTGAAATGGTTCGGAATAAATCACTATACCTAATAATATTATGTATTTATACATGCCTATTAATGTAATAGTGAAAATTATTGTGAAATATATCCAATATACACATTAAAATACAAAATTAAGCAATTCGTGGACGAAATGTCCTAAATCCAATAAAGATATTTAGTAAACAAAAAATCGTGATCAAATTTATACCAATAAATATAATAAGCAGCTTCTGAATAATAACCTGTGAGCTGAAGGACAATTATTATCTAGAACATAACTATTTAACAGTTAGCTAACTATAATTTGATATCTCACCACTACATCTCACCACTCCACTCCATCTCACCACTCCACTCCACTCCACTCCATCTCACCACTCCATCTCACCACTCCATCTCACCACTACATCTCACCACTACATCTCACCACTACATCTCACCACTCCACTCCACTACATCTCACCACTCCACTCCACTACATCTCACCACTCCACTCCACTACATCTCACCACTCCACTCCACTACATCTCACCACTCCACTCCACTACATCTCACCACTCCACTCCACTACATCTCACCACTCCACTCCACTACATCTCACCACTCCACTACATCTCACCACTCCACTCCACTACATCTCACCACTCCACTACATCTCACCACTCCACTACATCACTCCATTACATCTCACCACTACATCTCACCACTACATCACTCCACTACATCACTCCACTACATCACTCCACTACATCTCACCACTACATCTCACCACTACATCTCACCACTACATCTCACCACTACATCTCACCACTACATCACTCCACTACATCACTCCACTACATCACTCCACTACATCACTCCACTACATCACTCCACTACATCACTCCACTACATCACTCCACTACATCACTCCACTACATCACTCCACTACATCACTCCATTACATCACTCCATTACATCACTCCATTACATCACTCCATTACATCACTCCATTACATCTTACCACTACATCACTCCATTACATCTTACCACTACATCTTACCATTACATCTTACCACTACATCTTACCACTACATCACTCCATTACATCTTACCACTACATCTTACCTGCATCGTACCACCGAAGTTAGCAAGTGTGTTGGTGAAGAAGACGCGGTGGTGAGTGGAGATGAGGGAGGAGAACATTAGCGTCTGCCTGTAGTTGTTAGCCATCTCCCCAACCAGCCACTCTTTGACCCTCTGCATCTGACACACCTTGCCACTCATGTCACGTGGGTAGTTATTAAGGTTGTCACACACAGTCTCTACGTGCTCCCAATTCTGCATTTGAAGAATGTCTGCCTGAGAAAAAAAACGTTATTTTGTTTAAAAAGACAACATTTTTCAATTAAGAACAAGAGAAAGTTATGTTAGAGTGACATAATAAATAAATCGGCTATGACAATAGTAAAATACTGTAGCTACTGGACATTCATGATAAATTACTGAGCAACAGACTGTTTTCATTTTCTATATTGCCTAATTTAAAGTTTTCATCTCTTTCTACAAAACAGAGAAAAGTACAATTTCATAAAAAGTATCAATCACTAACCATTAGGAGTTTGGTAGCTACTGTGCCTGTGGCTATATTTATATTTTAGAATCACCTGGTCTATCACCAGCAACTCACCTGGTCTATCACCAGCAACTCACCTGGTCTATCACCAGCAACTCACCTGGTCTATCACCAGCAACTCACCTGGTCTATCACCAGCAACTCACCTGGTCTATCACCAGCAACTCACCTGGTCTATCACCAGCAACTCACCTGGTCTATCACCAGCAACTCACCTGGTCTATCACCAGCAACTCACCTGGTCTATCACCAGCAACTCACCTGGTCTATCACCAGCAACTCACCTGGTCTATCACCAGCAACTCACCTGGTCTATCACCAGCAACTCACCTGGTCTATCACCAGCAACTCACCTGGTCTATCACCAGCAACTCACCTGGTCTATCACCAGCAACTCACCTGGTCTATCACCAGCAACTCACCTGGTCTATCACCAGCAACTCACCTGGTCTATCACCAGCAACTCACCTGGTCTATCACCAGCAACTCACCTGGTCTATCACCAGCAACTCACCTGGTCTATCACCAGCAGCTCACCTGGTCTATCACCAGCAGCTCACCTGGTCTATCACCAGCAGCTCACCTGGTCTATCACCAGCACTCACCTGGTCTATCACCAGCACTCACCTGGTCTATCACCAGCACTCACCTGGTCTATCACCAGCAACTCACCTGGTCTATCACCAGCAACTCACCTGGTCTATCACCAGCAACTCACCTGGTCTATCACCAGCAACTCACCTGGTCTATCACCAGCAACTCACCAGGTCTATCACCAGCAACTCACCAGGTCTATCACCAGCAACTCACCAGGTCTATCACCAGCAACTCACCTGGTCTATCACCAGCAACTCACCTGGTCTATCACCAGCAACTCACCTGGTCTATCACCAGCAACTCACCTGGTCTATCACCAGCAACTCACCTGGTCTATCACCAGCAACTCACCTGGTCTATCACCAGCAACTCACCTGGTCTATCACCAGCAACTCACCTGGTCTATCACCAGCAACTCACCTGGTCTATCACCAGCAACTCACCTAGTCTATCACCAGCAACTCACCTAGTCTATCACCAGCAACTCACCTAGTCTATCACCAGCAACTCACCTGGTCTATCACCAGCAACTCACCTGGTCTATCACCAGCAACTCACCTGGTCTATCACCAGCAACTCACCTGGTCTATCACCAGCAACTCACCTGGTCTATCACCAGCAACTCACCTGGTCTATCACCAGCAACTCACCTGGTCTATCACCAGCAACTCACCTGGTCTATCACCAGCAACTCACCTGGTCTATCACCAGCAACTCACCTGGTCTATCACCAGCAACTCACCTGGTCTATCACCAGCAACTCACCTGGTCTATCACCAGCAACTCACCTGGTCTATCACCAGCACTCACCTGGTCTATCACCAGCACTCACCTGGTCTATCACCAGCACTCACCTGGTCTATCACCAGCACTCACCTGGTCTATCACCAGCACTCACCTGGTCTATCACCAGCACTCACCTGGTCTATCACCAGCAACTAACCTGGTCTATCACCAGCAACTCACCTGGTCTATCACTAGCAACTCACCTGGTCTATCACTAGCAACTCACCTGGTCTATCACTAGCAACTAACCTGGTCTATCACCAGCACTAACCTGGTCTATCACTAGCCCTCACCTGGTCTATCACCAGCACTAACCTGGTCTATCACCGGCACTAACCTGATCTATCACCAGCACTAACCTGGTCTATCACCAGCACTAACCTGGTCTATCACCAGCAACTAACCTGGTCTATCACTAGCAACTAACCTGGTCTATCACTAGCAACTCACCTGGTCTATCACTAGCAACTCACCTGGTCTATCACTAGCAACTAACCTGGTCTATCACCAGCACTAACCTGGTCTATCACTAGCCCTCACCTGGTCTATCACCAGCACTAACCTGGTCTATCACCAGCACTAACCTGGTCTATCACCGGCACTAACCTGGTCTATCACCAGCACTAACCTGGTCTATCACCAGCACTAACCTGGTCTATCACCAGCACTAACCTGGTCTATCACCAGCACTAACCTGGTCTATCACCAGCACTAACCTGGTCCATCACCAGCACTAACCTGGTCTATCACTAGCAACTCACTTGGTCTATCACTAGCAACTCACTTGATCTATCACTAGCAACTCACCTGGTCTATCACTAGCAACTCACCTGGTCTATCACTAGCACTCACCTGGTCTATCACTAGCACTCACCTGGTCTATCACTAGCACTCACCTGGTCTATCACTAGCACTCACCTGGTCTACCACTAGCACTCACCTGGTCTACCACTAGCACTCACCTGGTCTATCACTAGCACTCACCTGGTCTATCACTAGCACTCACCTGGTCTATCACTAGCACTCACCTGGTCTATCACTAGCATCTCAATAGAAGACAGAAAGTCTGCATCGTAGTCTTCCTCCCCCTCCACTCCAGTTAAAACTCGCAGTCCCATGGGAGAGGCAATAATCAAATCAGAATGCAGGAAGTTACTGTAAAGCTGAAAGTAAACACACAAATTAGTAACTATTGGGACTTTTGTATCAGCTACCTGATTTAATCAATTATTTTCATTAAAGTTTAACACGTTCACTGTGTTTCGGGCCATATGTGTACCGGCCGTGAGATTACACTGTTGCGTATCGGGACACCCGTGTGCCAAATGCAAATTTTTATTGTGTTTTTAAGAAGGCCAGTAATTACTAATATAATGGTTATTCTTTAACTTATTGGATTTATTTATATAACTGTCATCATGATGGATAAATAAAAGTATATATATACTGAAATTGTATCAAAAAAAACAGGTTGTAAGTACACTACTTAAACATATCCTTTGTTGTTACACTTATTTATTTAATTTGTTTTCTTATAATTGAAAGTAAAAACAGAGTCTTTCAAAAAGAAATAATGATTGTTGAGATTGATTAATCCGAAGAGTTACTAGAAGAGATAAAACAAGAAACACTGTAATCAGAAACGAATTGAATGTAACTCCGCTAGATGAGGAAGTAGTGAGGAATAATATACGATGGTATGGCCATGTTATGAGAATGAATGAAGAAAGCGAAGAAATATCTAATGTGGCGACCAATAGGAAAACGACCAGTGTGTCGCCCTAGGAACAGGTGGATAGAGGGTGTTTATAGAGCAATAGTGAAGAGAGGGAAACAGCTGAGAGTGGTGTGAATGACAAATTGTATGAAAATAGAGGAGAGTGGAGGAGGTTTCTTCGAGGTCCACCAGCTGACAGATGATATATCTAGCAGATTTGGTTTTAGGGCAGTTAGCTCCTGCAATCACATGAACATCACAGTGACGAAGTATACATTACTCCATCACCTTTTCCACATTTTATTGCTTCAGTGAGTTTTCCAGTTGAGACTGTTGTTGTTGTTGTTGTTTCGAACAAATGAAATGAACATGAACGAATATCGGCAGTAAATCTCAGTTATAAAATAAAAATAGGTATGCTGTATTAATCTATGGCTAATCGTTTCATATATGGCTCAAATTATGCTCTGTCCCAATACGCAATGGAAATATAGAAGCATTTGCTACTGGCGTATTGAGCCATAAGTGTCCTGAGGTTTTTATTGCATATAAATGAAGCTGGAGACAAGACAGTTATGTTATACTCACCTCCTCTCCCTACGGTATAATTTACCAAACTGAATCTATACACACTTAAAATACTCTGCTACAAAGGAATGCCAGCTATATCCAGATACGCAATGAACAGGTTAATAGCTATATGAATTTTTTCCTAATAAAATGTAGCTAATGGGTTAAAATATGGAGCAAGTATATTTTTTCAATTGCAGAGCCTTCATTTTTTTTAACAGTGTAATTTCAAATTATTAGAGAAATCTAATTAACATAGCTATTTCATTATTATTTGAGATGCAAATAAAAGACTTACTCTCATAGAGCGATTACTGAAGGTAATTCCCATCTTGAAATTATCAGCGCAGTTTCCCTCAAAATAATGGTAGAAGTCCTCAGGATATTTTCTCTTGCCTTTTCTTTTCAGACTTTCAACAGTTCTCCCATCTGGGCCATAATCTTCTTCAAATCTTTTCAGATTTTGAACATGAGTTGGTTTGAGTCCCAAAATTTCCACTATTGTCTTGATAACTCTGGAAGAAAATAGCGAGATACAATACTTCCATTATATAACTTTCTATTATTCATGATGCTTAGTGTAGGTACTCTTTATATATTACCTGTAAGCTGCGTGTTTGGAGGGAAGTAGAATGAGTACTTTAGCACAAGCAAAGCCCTGGTCTTTGAAGTTATCCCAATCCACTTGCTGTGACTGCTCTTCCATTTCACGCAGATGTGCGTTATTTCGTAAGATGATGGATCTGGTTTTTAGAATGTGATTCACGGAATGAAGACAATAAGCACGCACAGTTTGCTGCCACTTGTCATAAGTTGATTCTGGATAGTACAAATCATTATATTGAACAAGAGAGCAAAGTAAACTCTTTTCATAATCAGTCAAAGATTTAGAGCACACATTTTTGACTAAGCGAGAACTGAATTTATTTTCCTTCAGATCAAAAGTGTCAATGTCTGGTAGTGGGGGCAGGGAACCGTAATAGAATTCATTGTTTTTCTTCATGAGCAGCTTCTTCTTGGTGTTGTTTTGCAACAGCAATGGCTTAGGGTACTGACATTTAGTTTTACCAAGAACTGGCCAATTCACTTGAGAACTTGTCCATTGCTTCCTGTCTCTGACCCTCTCCAAGGCAGGGGCTGGTAGAGTGTGGCAAAAATGAAGACTGAACGGGTCTCTCTTACTCGGAAAATTGTCTTCTCCATCATTCTTCTCAATCTGAAACATTGGGAAAAAATTGATTAATTACAAAGGACTGGAAGAAGAACCACGATCACAAGCACTGGTGGCTGCAATCACAAATCAAAGAGGAAAATGAAGAGGTGATAGACACTGATAGTAAATGAAGCCTACAAGTCTACCTAACACAAAATCTAAGACCTCGTAGTTAAAGAGCATAAGTCTAGCGCTATCCTCTAAAACTGCAAATAGCTAGTGTGAAAAAAATAAGAACATGATAAGAATGAAAAAAGACTATCCAAATTATAACAGTTTGTGGCCTAAGTGATATCAACCTTCTTCTCTTCCATTCACCACAGACAGATTCAGGATAGAGCCCCTGGGGTCTCTCAGATACAAATGGTGGCAACATTATATTCCAACTTATGAAATTTAAATTTCCAAAACTTTAAAAGATTATCCATTATCTTTTAGCATCTAGCTAAAGTAAGAAATCAGGAATGAACAACTTACTTGCTTCAGTTTCTGCATTGCACTTCTTAGTTCAGAGTCAACATCATCTTCTTCAGAGTCAACGACATCTCCATTACTTTTATGTTGTGGCCCTTCAGATTCACTTTCTTCACCAGAAGATAAATCATCTCCTTCTTCATCTAAATCTCCTTCTTCATCTAAATCTTCTTCGTCATCCATATCTCCATCATCTAAATCTCCATCATCTAAATCTCCTTCATCTAAATCTCCTTCATCTAAATCTCCTTCTTCATCTAAATCATCTTCGTCACCAACATCTAGATCTCCTTCATGTTTACTCTCTTCATTGACTTCAGAATCTTCTTCACTTTCCTCATCAGAATCTTTATAAAATAAATATCAAATTATTTTTTAACTCTTAAGTTATCTTCTCACAAGGGAGGGAAATATTTCTGTATTTGTTATATCAATAAGTAAAACAAGTGTATTTAAATTTAATTTCTAATTCCAGTGGAGAAAAGAGCCCAATAAGTACTAGCTATATAAAATGTCAAGATTTTTGAAAGACTTCACTAACGGTTGACAGTGACTAGATGCATGTCCTTCTTTGGTAACTAACAGTAATGATGCTAGCTTTTCCAGTTTCAGTTTAGTAGAAGACTGTACAGTTGGTCAACAATATCAAAAGAAAGAGCAGAAATTACCATATGAACCATTGCAACACTTTCATAATCAGAATATTGTTGGAAAATACTTTCTGAAAAAGCTAGCACTATTAAAGTAGCTAGATATTGAAATAAGAACACACAAAGACTCCACCAAACTGATATTGCTACAAAAATAAAATTAATTATTAAACAATTATCAAAGTGTGTAATAATAAAAATGTGTAATTTATATAGCTAATAAGATATTAAAGTGTGTAAGATTTAATATTCATATTTTGTGAAAATATATAGAAGTACAATATTTTAGGACTGTCTGATACTCAAAGACATTAGGCAAGTTTTAACTACATGCATGTATTTTACTCTTAACTTGGCATACCTTCACTTTCCTCATCACTGTTAACAGCTCCATTTTTATTGATGCCCAGACTTTGTAGAACCTTGCTATATTCATCTAATTCTTCCCCTTCAGATTCTCGATCTGAATCACTATAGTGAGGCACATCGATGTCTTTCAAATCTTCAACATTCTGAAAAGATTTAAGGCGGTGAAATTCAAAGAGAGATGAGTTCAAGAGCCAAATCTTACAGTCTCTCTTTATCAGTCTGTTCTAATTTTAAAATGAAAAGTAAATCAAATCAGATAGAAAAATTAAAGAATTAATAGGAATTAAAACGTGAATCACATTATCACATATATCTTTATTATTATAAATGGTCATAATGGAATTATTAGATCTCTATTGACGTTCAAAAGTATATTGTATTTAATGTAGCTAAAAGCAAAAAACTAAAATTTGATTCCCTTCACAGTATATAGAAAATAATATTTATCCAATAGATACTAATTAATATAATTGTGAATCAAGCACATGATCAGCTTTGAAATGGCATAAGAAATATATATCATATTAGTTTTAAATACTAAAAATAAATTAGATATTCAAAAAATAAATAATTTATTAGATATTATTCCACTTACCTTAAATTTTTTTGGTAGAATTTCTTCCTCATAATGAATCTTGCGCTTCTTAGCATCACTAAAAGAGAATTTTCCACGCTTTTGGAAGGTTTTCCTTTTACCGTTATTCCTATTTTGATTACCACGAGCCATTGTACTGATTGTAATTGTAGAATATATAGCTACTGAAATATAGAGATTACACTAATATATGACAAATAAACACATCATCAATAGCTTATTATTGTGTAGAGCTAATCTGCTAATGAACATTCAATAGTCAGGCTTTTGCCTTTTAGCTACTTGTCTCCAAAGGAAACTTCTTCAAGTAGGACAGCATGAATGATAGTGTTTAGTATTAATAACTGGTAGCTACATTTCTTGAAATGTGTGGAATTCTCTCCCACAGGAGATCCGAGATTGTGGTTCTGTAAATGCATTTAACCCTTTAGGACCGTGTGTGGGTCTGTGATGAATTAGTCACACAAAAAATTAAGAAATTGAATGTTTTGAGCCTAGTAATGAATGTGACTATTGCATCACATGTTTGCAAATCATTCATGAATTTAAAACTAATTAAGATTAATACATATACTAACTATTCATTACTAACTAGATTATGTGCACTCGGTAGAGCGCATACCTTTGCCTTCGCTTTGAACCGTTCTCTCCCAAAATTTAAGAAACTGCTAACTGGATAATAACCAATCAACCCACCAAGTTTCATGCAATATGTTACAATACTTTTTGAGTTTTAAATGACCTTTGACCGGATCGCTCCCAAAATTCTACCTGATGGTTCCTGGACATTGTCCAATCGTCCCATCAAATTTCAGACAATTTGGTTTTGAGTTACAAATGGCCTTGACCTTGACCTTTGACCAGGTCGCTCACAAAATTCTACCAGCAGGTCACTGGACATGGACCAATCGTTTATCCAAATTTCAGGCAATTTGGTTTAATACTTTTTGAGTTAAGCGAATAACAAGATGATAAATAAATAAATTCCGATGAAAATATGACCTTCCCGCATTCTGCGAAGGTAACTAGACATTGAAAGTAGTTTATAAAATTTTAGCTTTTTGAACATTAATTCCAGTCATGAGGGGTTAAGACTGGTTCACAAAATTACAAGTAACAACTTACATACTAGCTGTTAGGTACATGTTTCACAGACTGGCAAACTGCAAGCACATTTTAGAGCCAAATTTTTTTCACAATAATTCTTGAAGATTTCAAGCCAAAAATAAAATGGGAACATAGGAATTAATTCAAAATTTTAAGCCAATTACATATATATACCTATTATATATGAGTTTTTACCATTTGAAATGTAGGTAGGCCAAATAATTGACTTTAACTGACATACTTTATATTATGGATTATAGCTGTATTTCTGTACTCTAAGTATTTAAAAGTAAATTATCAGTGGATATTTTCCCTCTTGAAAACTTGATAATTTAATACATATCTAAAGCTGAGCAGTGCAGCCGGGTGCACCACTGATATTTGTAAGAGGAATAGTCCTTTTACTGCTATATACTTGAAAAACACACTTGGTAGGATTAATCAAAAACTTCCATCTTTGCAACCACAACATCAATGTATTGAGATATTGCTGCATAGAACATGATGCCTCGTCTAATGTTTTGGCACTATAAACTAAGGTTATGTTATCAGCAAAAGAAAGTACTTTCACCTCATATGATTTAGGTAAATCATTCAACATAACGTTGAAGAGAAATAAAAAATGGGTGAGAGGACTTCCCTTGTGGCAGACCTCTACACCATTTTAGACTCAAATTAAAAGAAGTCAAGTTCAAATTAAAATTAGTCAAGTTCATATTAAAAAAGATTGACTTCAAATTAAATAAAGTGTATTTCAAATTAAAATAGATCAATTTCAAATAAAAATAACTCAAGTACAAATTAAAGTTTTCATTCATATTTTATAAAATATCATAAATTATGAAAGATGAACTCAAGTAAAAATCAATTCAACCATCAGATAAATCTTTAAAAAATAATATTAATATTCTACTGTATCCATTATACATGAACTTATTATGAATAATTGGACGAGTAAATAAATACACTATGAAATAAAACTGCTTTGGCCATTATTCAATACTAATGCACTTTCCCCTCAAAAACAACAGGTCATCATTGAAACCAATTTATTTCCCATTATTACGTTACTTTTAATGAAATCAATTAGAAGTAAATTTTCTGCATAGTCTAATTTATTTTATAGATTAATTAAATTTAAAAATTGAATAGAAACAGGATATTTAAATATCAAGTCAATATATTCCCGTGCGTATCATAGTTACATTCTTCATGTTCAATACCTGTCGTGTAAAAGCGGACAACAAATAAATGAATAAACAGTATTAAACACACTAAGGAAATTATTAGTATACATATATAGAAATTATACATACATATGTAGAAATTATACATACATACGTAGAAATCATTAGTATACATACATAGTGTATCTGTAGATATGTTGAAAATTTCCTATTTGTTAATTAACTTAATTTATTTCAGAATTGAGAGTTTAACAGAAAAAAATATGATATTTTAATTTGAAATTGAACTTTTTTAATTTGAAGTTGACCTGTTTTAATTTGAAATAGAACTGTTTTAACTTAAAGTTGACTTTTTTAATTTGAACTTGACTAATTTTAATTTGAAGTTCACCAATTTTAACTCGAAATTCACTTCCTTTAATTTGAAGTTGACTAATTTTAATTTGAACTTGGCTTCTTTTAATTTGAGGCTAAAATGGTGTAGAGATGGTTTTCTTTTCAGAAAGTAGGTTGCAAACTTTAACTCTGACAGTTTTGTAAGTTAAATAATCTGCAATCCAATTGAGAATAATTGGATTGATACACAATTTCTTCAGCTTCATTTAAGTTCATTATCAGTCCTTTGGAGTCCTACGAACAGCCCAATTAACTAAAACGAACCCAGACGGAACCAAACGGGTTTATCTGGGCCATGTTTCAGCAGGGAATAGAGCATGTCCAAACTCACCATTATAACGGCTAATTTGTGACAGTTAATTTGAGCCCTTAATATGCAAATGGCAAGATCTTTAGAAATATCTATTTTCCTTCTACCAGTCTGTATTTGGTGCACAAAATCCCACTGACTTTTTCAAAAAGCTGAAAAAATCCACCATAAATTTCAAATAATTGGACTGATCCACCCATTCTGCAGAAAGTGTCTCTTCTCTCGCAGAGATTTTAATTTGAGACAGTTACTCCATAGTAAACAGAATAGTATAGTACCCCAGTTACATGTATTATTCAAATTTATTCTGGGTAGGCTGTGACGTCATGTATGTAAACAAGAGGTCACGTCATAGTAAACAGAATTGCTGTGGGTCACGTGGAATAGAGAATTAAGATGGGGGCCAACGCGACCGATCTGACTAATGATCTAATTATCTTGAATGAATAGTCTTCTTCAAGACTAAAAATTTGTTACTATCTTGGGTGTAAAAAGACCAGTAGCAATTTCATCAACAGTCATTTTTTAATTTTCGTGTGTATGACTATAAAGATTGGATAATAGCATGCGGTAATGTGGAATTAAAAAAATACCACCGAAAACGTTATTTAACAAAAGTTGGGTGTGTTGCAGCCATATTTTGTGTTTGTACTGTACGTACAAACGTACGCACCATTGTTGACATGTGACGTCACAGCCTACCGGGACACGCAATAATATCCCCCCTATAGCTCTGGGATACTATATGTTCTCTGTACTGTGGTTACTCTCTTGACTCTCAGTAGCAGATTCAGAATCTTTCGCAGCTAAATTAATAGAGATCTCCAATTTCTAAAATTCAATCGAAAACTCCCGCAAAGAGTCTTGGAAAAATGTTCCATATTCTGCAGACTGGTGGTCCACCAACATTTTCCCAATTTATCCACTGAAAATTAAAGGTAACATAGGAATAAATCTCTAAAAATCCTCCAACTTTGCCAAAATATTATTTGCAAAGGGGAAAAAATTCTACAGACATATCGGTGGAATTTACCGTAAAATACAGACTGGTTCTTCTATGCTGCAATATTAGGAATTTTGGAGAGATTTTATGATAATTTGATCAAATTCAATTTGGAGAGAAACCTGTCTGCAGAATATGAGACATTTCTAACATCTTCTGTGTGAACAATCCTTAATTTCCTCCTATATTTACATGTATTATACTGAGAACAGAAGCCAAAATAGAGGATTTCTTTGAGAACATTTTACCAGTTCCTGCAGTCTGGAAGAGAAATTTGGTGATTTTTGGAGAAAGCTGGAGAGATAAATGGAGTTTATGAGCCATACTATCTTACTTGGATGTTTCAGAGGCTGAAAAATTGTAAGCCAATTATTAAGCCACAATAAAAATTGAGCCAATTTGGCTCAATTTTTGAAGATTTCAATCCAAAATTAACATGGGCCCCAGCCTGTATTTGGTGCACAGAATCCCACTGAGTGACACTGACTTTAACAAAAAGCTGAAAAAACCCACCATAAATTTTGCTGATCCACTAACATTTTCCCAATTTATCCACCAAAAATTAATGGCAACAGAGGAATAAATAGCTAAAAATCCACAGACTTTATTTTCAAAGGAAAAAAATTCCACTGACATGTTGATGGAATTTACCATGAAATACAGTCTGGCATAGGCCTATCTAAGTTTTGACCTTTTGAAATCTAAGCCAATTAATTAGCTTCAACTGACATGACATACACTGTAACATGGATGATTTTGGTTCATTTTGGGTTTCATTTGACTCAGCCGCCATGTTTGGCTGGAACACTGTGAGCCAATGTTTCACAAAAATTCAACAGTACCTAAAAGCTGAGCGGCGCACCACATTACGGCGCACCACTGTACATTCTATCTATGAATTCAACATGATTGTCTGTTATGTAGTTTGTTGTATCTGCCACTCTGGAAAATACCTTAGGCTAACAGATGAATTTTAGAGGCAAAATGCTGCAGATTATACAGTTCCCATTAATTAATTACTGTATTTTAAGGTTTGCAACCAGTCTGTATTTCATGGTAAATTCCACAGACTTGTCGGTGGAATTTTACTACATCAAAAATAATATTCATGCAGTCAGTGGAGAATTAGCTATTTATTCCTATGTTACCCACTCTGGATTCTGAAAAAAACCTTAGGTTAACAGCCTAACAGATGAATTTTATAGGCTAAATGCTGCGGATTATGCACTTTCCATCAACTTATTACTGTATTTTAAGGTTTGCTAAACTCCAACAGAGTAATTGATCCATCAGAAAAGAGTACTTTTTCCAGAGTGGTATGTTACCATTAATTTTGGGTGGAAAAAGTAGTAAAATGTTGGTGGATCGGCCAAATTATTTGAAATTTAAGGTGGAATTTTTCAGCTTTACCAAAAAGTAAGTGGAATTTTGTGCACCAAATATAGACTGGGTTTGCAAATCTCAAACAGAATATTTAATCCATCAGAGACGGAAAAGACCACTTTTTCCAGAGTGGTACTACTGCACACTTCATGATTGTTTAATGACCTGGCAGGGGGGTTCGAGGGGCGGCACGCCTCCGATACATCTAACTGACAAGTTAGAACCTCACTGACTTCAGACAGAAAGTTTACAATAGGGTCACGCAGGTAAATTGCAGCCATTTAATTTCTAATTGCGGCCCTCTCAAGAGAGTCTAAAATATTCTGAATCGAAATTACATTAAAATGTTGCATAGCTATCAAAAGAAGCACAGTGCATGCTATAATTTATTAATTTAAGTTTTGACGTGTGTTTTGAAGCTATGATGTTTCAGTTGTTAGAGGCCGCAGTTAGTGAGTGGGCCGCAATTCCAGTCTACCCTAGTAATATCCAGTCTGCATAATATGGGACATTTTCTGTGCGAACAATCCTTAATTTCCTCCGATATTTACATTAATTTTACTGTGAACAAATGACAAAAATAGAGGATTTCTTGGAGAACACTTAACCACTTCCTGCAGTCTGGCAATAGTTAGCCCATAAAATTATAATTAGTACAGACTACAGTTTGCTATGATAAAATCTATTTTCTATTCCAAATTAAACATCTCGATCAAAGAATTAAACTGTGTAGCTAGCCAGACTGCAGGAACTGATAAAGTGTTCTCCAAGAAATCCTCTATTTTGGCTAAATTTGGCTTCTGTTCTCAATAAAATACATGTACTAAAAAGTAAATATAGGAGGAATTTAAGGATTTTTCACACAGAAAATGATAAAAATGTCCCATATTCAGCAGACTGGCTCAGCTGTGTAATATTAACATTGGATTCAAGTACAGTCAGTCATAAATTTGATGGCCTACAACAATTATCATATTCACTCCATATATCATTAATCTTCTTTCAAATTACCTATCTAATAGCCAGTCTGCAGAATATGCGAGATATTTGGGATATTCTCTCCGAACAATTTTGAATTAAATTCCTATATTTACATTAAATTTGCTACGAACACTTCTGAATTAATCCCTATAGTTACATTAATTTTACTACGAACAGAATGAGAGATCTTTACGAACACTATACTAGTTTCTGCAGACTGGTCTAATAGAATGTACAGTGCGAGTGATGCCCCGTAATCTGGTGCGCCATCTGTGGTGCGCCGCTCAGCCCAGACTGCAAAAGATGCATGAAGTTGTGAAGTTTATCCGGTGACTATTGATGCCTTGAAATTAGTCTGCTGAATTATCCGACGACAATTTCCCAATTCCCAATTAATTCATATGTTTACATGTTATTACTGGAGAGTATTTTGAAATTTTTGGTCATTTGAGAAAAATTGGAAAATCTTTGGAGACAAATTGCCATAAAAATTAAATATTCGGAGACTGATTGTGCATGCTTTGCAGACTGGCGCTCAGCTTTCAGATACATATCCAGAAAAATGTAAATTCCCAGTCTGCAGAATGAGTCTCTTCTCCCGCAGAGATTTCAATTTGAGAGACAGTTGGTCTCTGACTCTCAGTAGCAGCCAAGTAAAATAGTATGTCTCATAAACTCACCATTTGTCTCTCTAGCTCTCTCCAAAATTCAACAAATTCTCTCCAAAATGATCAAATTATCATAAATTCTCTCCAAAATAATATTGTAGCATAGGAGAAAAATAGATAAAACTCGCCATTTGCATTTGAAGGGCTCAAAATAACTGTCACAAACTCGCCATTAAAATAGCGAGTTTGGACATGCTTTATTACTTGGCAGAATGAGTCTCTTCTCCCGCAGAGATTTTAATTTGTCACTAGTCTGCAGAATGCGTCTCTTCTCCCACAGAGATTTTATTTTGAGAGAGTTATTCTCTGACTCGCAGCAGCAGATTCAGAATCTCCCGCATCTAAATTAATGGTAACATAGGAATTAATTCAAAATCTCCCGCAGTAAAATTAATGGTAACATAGGAAATAATTCATGATCTCCCGCAGAGATCTCAAATTTCTAAAATTCAATCAAAAACTCCCGCAGAGAGTCTTGGAAAAATGTTCCATATTCTGCAGACTGGTAATTTGAGAGACAGTTGGTCTCTGACTCTCAGTAGCAGATTCAGAATCTCCCGCAGCTAAATTAATGGTAATGTCACGCGCGTTTCAGTGATCTGCAATATCGACCGATTTCGCTGCGCAATCTGTTGATCAATAGTTTGCGCAGCCACCGATTGATAGCGCAACCATCGATCGATTCCTGCGCGTTCGAATGATATGATTTTTTTTAGTTTGTACATCAAATTGGCACATTTGATCGCGTATATCAATCGATAGCGCAACCATCGATCGATTTTTGCGCGTTCGAATGATATGATTTTTTTTAGTTTGTACATCAAATTGGCACATTTTATAACGTATATCAATCGATAGCGCAACCATCGATCGATTTCTGTGCGTTCGAATGAAACAGGTTTTTCTTTGTTTATACATTTAATTAATTGTTTGGTTTTTACTGGAAAAATACTTTTTTTATATTTAATAAGTCAACCATCAGTCGATTGTTGCGCGTTTGAATGATATGGATTTTGTTAGTTTACGCATCTAATTATTACATTTAAAAATTTAACTTTAAATATTTTAAATTTAAGTTGAACTATTGTAAATATAACTTGACTTATTTCAAATTAAACATGATTTATTATAAATTAAACTTAAATTGTTTTAAATTAATATTAAAAAGGTGTAGTTCTAAATAAATAATATTATTTCAGTAACTGTACAGTGAGAGTACACCAGACAGACAGTCACTGACGTCTTGAAATATATGAGCTTTTCTACGGACCTGTTTTACTCCAAACACAGCTTCGACAGAAACGCAGTAATGGATTGATAGTTGCCCTATGAAATGTAACATTAGATGCATAAACTAAAAAAATTCATATCATTCAAACGCGCAACAATCGACTGATAGTTGCCCTATGAAATGTAACAATTAGATGCGTAAACTAAGAAAATCCATATCATTCAAACGTGGAAAAAACGACTGATGGTTGCTCTATTAAATGTAACAATTAGATGCATAAACTAACAAAATCCATATCATTCAAACGCGCAACAATCGACTGATGGTTGCCCTATGAAATGTAACAATTAGATGCATAAACTAACAAAATCCATATCATTTAAACGCGCAACAATCGACTGATGGTTGCCCTATTAAATGTAACAATTAGATGCGTAAACTAAAAAAATCCGTATCATTCAAACGCGCAAAAATCGACTGACGGTTGCTCTATTAAATGTATAAATTAGATGCATAAACTAGCAAAATCCATATCATATAAAAGCGCAACAATCGACTGATGGTTGACTTATTAAATATATAAAAAAAGCATTTAAAAGTATTTTCCCAATAAAAACAAAACAATTAATTAAATGCATAAACAAAGAAAACCTGTATCGTTCGAACGCGCAGAAATCGATCGATGGTTGCGCTATCGATTGATATACGCTATAAAATGTGCCAGTTTGATGTACAAACTAAAAAAATCATATCATTCGAACGCGCAGGAATTGATCGATGGTTGCGCTATCGATCGATGACTGCGCAAAATATTGATCAACAGATTGCGCGGTGAAATCGGTCGATATTGCAGATCACTCAAACGCGCGTGACAGTAACATAGGAATTAATTCAAGATCTCCCACAGAGATCTCCAATTTCTAAAAATTCAATCAAAAACTCCCGCAGCGAGTCTTGGAAAAATGTTCCATATTCTGCAGACTGGACTCTCAGCCAGACTGGAAAACATAAATTCTAAAAGAGTTACTCCTAACTTCATGCATTCCCATTAGTGATGTTTATCATCACAACAAGCCCAATTGTGAAGCTTAAATGACTTATTTTACATTAGTTTTCACTGCGGAGTTCAAATTTATAAAATGATTTACTGATTTCTGCATTTTTTAGGGTTAAAATGAGTAATTTTTGTTCATTCTAAATTCCTAACAGAGTTACTAGTCAATCTGAAATGAGTTATTATTCCACTCTGGACTCTCAGTAGCAGATTCATCATTCAGAATCTCCCACAGCCCAAGTAATAAAGCATGTCCAAACTCGCCATTTTAATGGCGAGTTTGTGACAGTTATTTATAGCCCTCCAATTGCAAATGGTGAGTTTTATCTATTTTTCTCCTATGCTACAATGTTATTTTGGAGAGAATTTATGAAAATTTGATCATTTTGGAGAGAATTTGTTGAATTGTGGAGAGAGCTGGAGAGACAAATGGTGAGTTTAGGAAACATACTATTTTACTTAATTCAAAATCTCCCGCAGCTAAATTAATGGTAACATAGGAATTAATTCAAGATCTCCCGCAGAGATCTCCAATTTCTAAAATTCAATCAAAAACTCCTCCAAGTAATAAAGCATGTCCAAACTCGCCATTTTAATGGCGAGTTTGTGACAGTTATTTTGAGCCCTTCAATTGCAAATGGCAAGTTTTATCTATTTTTCTCCTATGCTACAATGTTATTTTGGAGAGAATTTATGATAATTTGATCATTTTGGACCAAGTAATAAAGCATGTCCAAACTCGCCATTTTAATGGCGAGTTTGTGACAGTTATTTTGAGCCCTTCAATTGCAAATGGCGAGTTTTATCTATTTTTCTCCTATGCTACAATGTTATTTTGGAGAGAATTCATGAAAATTTGATCATTTTGGAGAGAATTTGTTGAATTTTGGGGAGAGCTGGAGAGACAAATGGTGAGTTTATGAGACATGCTATTTTACTTGGATTTTGGAGAGAATTTGTTGAAATTTGGAGAGAGCTGGAGAGACAAATGGTGAGTTTATGAGACTTACTATTTTACTTGGTATGCTACAATGTTATTTTGGAGAGAATTTATGAAAATTTGATCATTTTGGAGAGAATTTGTTGAATTTTGGAGAGACAAATGGCAAGTTTATGAGACATACTATTTTACTTGGAAACTCCTGCAGAGAGTCTTGGAAAATGTTCCATATTCTGCAGAGTGCAGACTGGTATAATACCAAGTAATAAAGCATGTCCAAACTCGCCAAGTAATAAAGCATGTCCAAACTCGCCATTTTAATGGCGAGTTTGTGACAGTTATTGTGAGCCCTCCAATTGCAAATGGCGAGTTTTATCTATTTTTCTCCTATGCTACAATGTTATTTTGGAGAGAATTTATGAAAATTTGATCATTTTGGAGAGAATTTGTTGAATTTTGGAGAGAGCTGGAGAGACAAATGGTGAGTTTAGGAAACATACTATTTTACTTGGCAGTTATTTTGAGCCTTTGAGCAGTTATTTTGAGCCCTTCAATTGCAAATGGCGAGTTTTATCTATTTTTCTCCTATGCTACAATGTTATTTTGGAGAGAATTTTTGAAAATTTGATCATTTTGGAGAGAATTTGTTGAATTTTGGAGAGAGCTGGAGAGACAAATGGTGAGTTTATGATACATACTATTTTACTTGGGTATAATATCCACCGAAAATTAATGGTAACATAGGAATAAATAGCTAAACTTCCACCGACTTTGCCAGAATAATATTTTCAATGAAGGAAAAATTCCACCGACATGTGGTTGAATTTACCATGAAATACAGACTGGTATCAACTCTTCTTTTCCCTCTTCCATCCGTGAGTGCAGCTACCGGCACTTGTGTCCCTTTCCCTCACATTCCTTGGCAAGTAAGTGACTGCATTCACGGAGTAGCTTTTCTGCATCCATGAGATTCAGATTCCAATAATTCTGAGCCAGGCCAATTTGGCTTATTTTTAGAAGATTTAAAGCCAAAATTAACATAGGAACATAAGAATTAATTCAAAATTTAAAGCCAATTAGGCATTTCTGAGTTTCGAACTTTTGAAATCTAAGCCAATTAGGTAACTGATATACAGACCATATACTCTGTAGCTATCTGTAAACTGTCAGTAACAATAACATGGCATTTGAGTGATTCGTAGGACCGGTCCTTTGTGCGAAATTGTACCAAACACAATCATATGCACCTTCTAAGTCCAAATATATCACAATGCAGAAATTCTTCTTTCCTTTTATTAACATCTAGTGTTTGAGAATGGCAAGTTTGTCTAAACTCTTTCTAGTTTCTTGTCTAAACAAATACGTTTCGTCGATTGCACCTGCAGGTCTATCATCTTCTGATTCAGCGTAGCCATTCAGTTAGTTTGCAGACTATAATGACCGACACGTGAGCACACAGAAAATAAATTATAGTCACATTCTGGCTATCAAAATGCATCACGAGGACTCAATAAATAATAACTCACACTATTTAGAAAATTGATGGGAAAACATAAAGAGACTATCAAGATTCAATTTAAGGCTTAAGATCATACTTCTTCTTCTTTTACTGTTTAGGTGGCTGTCTCCACCGTAAAGGTCCTCTCCAGGCTCCGTGGAAAAAAATGATCGCGAGTTTATAACATAATATTATGGAACTAAGGTCTACGATCATTATTCGATCATATACAATTCAGTTCAATATATATTTCATAATTTGTTTTTAAAGTTTTTTACTACTCTGTGAGCAACAATTGAGCGAATCACTAAACTGATGATCAAGAAGAAGATTGTACACTGTTTGTTTTGATTACAAATTGGAATTTTATAGACAAACCATGCATTTTCGGCCATTATTTTAGATATTAATTGTTTCCTAAACTATGTAAACGTTTCTATTATAAGTTCATTCAATTTTATATACCTTTACACGAATATTAATTGGATTTATTAAATCTTATATTTTATTAACCATCAAATAAAACCCCAAATATTATGAAGCCGATTCAAACGAAAATATGACAAATCGGCTACCTAATTGAATACAAAATTATTCAAGTTTAGAATAGAAAAAACCTAGGTATATCTGAATTGCACTGTTATATTGCAATGCCATGCAAGTTGACATCCGAGTTTCGCAGGCGAGTGGCTGACTCGCCCATGAGTGGCGAGTAAAAACAATTTTTTTGTAGTAACTCGATCCCATGCGAGTTACTAACCTCCTGCACATGACAGTTACTCGGCTGATGCGGTCACACTGTGCGAGTAGCTGCACTACAGTAATTCGATAGGCCAACTCGTACGTTTACTTGCACCGTGTAACAGGGCCTTAAAGCACAAATTTACCAAAATAACAAACACCTCTAACTATATAGCTTTCGCGACCAGCTAACATATCTCATCAAAAATTCCTCGGCGTACGCCGTCGTAATTTTGTCGTCTAATATCTGACGGGGGATATGACAAGGGATGACAGACGTTGGGTGACGTCTATTATCTGCCTGGAGATATGACGAGAGATGTCTGACGTTGGCCGACGTCTGATATCTGACGGGGGTTTAGACGAGGAATGTCAGACGGGGGTTAAGACGAGGGATGTCAGACGTTGGGCGACGTCTCATATCTGACGGGGAATATGACGATGGATTTCAGACGTTGAGTGACGTTTCATATCTGACGGGGATATGACAGAGGGATTTCAGACGTTGGACGACGTCATGATAGCCTCCGTCTTCTTGACGCTGGATAGAGTAACGTTGGATGACGTCAGCTAACTGACGGAGGAAATGACAAAGGATTTCAGACGTTGGACGACGTCTGATATCGTACGGTGGATTGACGGAGGATTTTAGACGGAGGACAACGTCATGGCGATCTACGTTGTAATGACGTAATGAATTTTGACGTGGGACGACGTTGAACTTACCACAGAGAGCATACGTACGTTTAAAAGACTGAGTTATCCATCTTATTGAATGACGTCTGAAGATATGACGTCGTTAATCCCTCGTCCCCCCGTTAGCGAGGGATATCCCTCTCAATCCCACGGCGTGTTCAATTCGCATGTTAGCTGGGTACACTATACAATACTAACCATTACTTAGTATCGGCAAAATCAGCATAAAACGAGAAATGATTAAAACTTACATTAAGTATCAAATAAAGTCTAAAATCACGACAGTAAATTAGAATCATTCATTACGCAAAGAGCAGAAAGATATACGTAATATCATATAGCTTATAAAATCTCAGTACCATGCAGATTCAAGGTACCGCAGCTCAGTTGGGCACACCGCAGCTCAGTTGGGCACACCGCAGCTCAGTTGCGCACACCGCAGCTCAGTTGCGCACACCGCAGCTCAGTTGGGCACACCGCAGCTCAGTTGGGCACACCGCAGCTCAGTTGGGCACACCGCAGCTCAGTTGGGCACACCGCAGCTCAGTTGGGCACACCGCAGCTCAGTTGGGCACACCGCAGCTCAGTTGGGCACACCACAGCTCAGTTGGGCACACCGCAGCTCAGTTGGGCACACCGCAGCTCAGTTGGGCACACCGCAGCTCAGTTGGGCACACCGCAGCTCAGTTGGGCACACCGCAGCTCAGTTGGGCACACCGCAGCTCAGTTGGGCACACCGCAGCTCAGTTGGGCACACCGCAGCTCAGTTGGGCACACCGCAGCTCAGTTGGGCACACCGCAGCTCAGTTGGGCACACCGCAGCTCAGTTGGGCACACCGCAGTTCAGTTGGGTAAACCGCAGTTCAGTTGGGTAAACAGCAGTTCAGTTGGGTAAACCGCAGTTCAGTTGGGTAAACCGTAGTTCAGTTGGGTAAACCGTAGTTCAGTTGGGTAAACCGTAGTTCAGTTGGGTAAACCGTAGTTCAGTTGGGTAAACCGCAGTTCAGTTGGGTAAACCGCAGTTCAGTTGGGTAAACCGTAGTTCAGTTGGGTAAACCGTAGTTCAGTTGGGTAAACCGTAGTTCAGTTTGGTAAACCGTAGTTCAGTTGGGTAAACCGTAGTTCAGTTGGGTAAACCGTAGCTCAGTTGGGTAAACCGTAGTTCAGTTGGGTAAACCGTAGTTCAGTTGGGTAAACCGTAGTTCAGTTGGGTAAACTGTAGTTCAGTTGGGTAAACCGTAGTTCAGTTGGGTAAACCGTAGTTCAGATGGGTAAACGTAGTTCAGATGGGTAAACCGTAGTTCAAATTGGTAAACCGTAGTTCAAATGGGTAAACCGTAGTTCAGATACGTAAACCATAGCTCAGAGTACCGTATTTCAAGTACCGAAGTTCATTCAAAGTTAAAACCATATTAATACAATCTACCATTCACAGATCTAATTAGCTAGGTAGCAATAGTTACCCAAAAAATTACAAATATTGAAATCTACTACTGTAGTAAGGCAAACACAGATATTGTGTATGCATTACTGTCATCACGAACCTATATGATTGTTAGTAAGTAACATTCAAGTCAGTTACCGATCTGCTCTCGAGAGCTACACACCTTATCTCCAGTCTTAGTTATTGAGACATTAACTTGTGAGCGTTCTAGTGGAGATACTCTTTGTAATAACCCTTGCTTGACTAATGAATATATTCTCTTTAAGCGTTAATTACATTACTTCATTACCCTAAATACAGTTAAGCTTGGACCAGAGGCTTGAGGTCGGAACCATATTGGCAAGGTGGTTCTAGGGCATGGTACCATGAGTATTTAGTAGAAAGAGATATATTGAGAAAAAGGAATCTGAAAAGAAGAAACAGAGTAGGATCCTATCACACGTAACCCAAATAGTGAAACGTTATAAGGAATAAACAGATAACGTCACATTGGTGGCCGTATGGTGCGTGATTAAGTAATTCGAATTTAATGTGCGGAAATTTAATTACTAAAGTAAAAGATTGAAAGCTTTGTAATTTACCAAAAACTAAGTTAACCATCTGATTGGAGAGTATTTGATTACAGCAAGACCGGGTTTTGCGACCCTATATGAAGGTACGATTCAATTAAGGTGTTCAGTTTTAGTGATAAAGTATAAAGATAATTCAACTCAAGGTCAAGCAAACGGCATCTCGAAAATTATCGGAAGGATAAGGAGAGTACAGATGGCCTAATTTGAAATTTGAATGAGCAGAGACAATCAACGAGACTAACCAGTCTGGAAAAAAAAAATTCTGGAAATTCTGGAAAATTCTGGAAAATTCTGGAAGAAACTGGAAAGCACGGAGGGAGGAAGCGACAGGGTAAAGCATTGCACGTTGGCGAATGGTGATGGAAAACATTCGATTATAAACAACATGCAAAAAAGCCGTAAATCAACCAGAAATTGAGAGTCTAATTTGTTTAAATACTACATCTGAAAAGTATTTATTCAAACTGCTACATTCAGTGAACATTCAACATTCAGTGAATATTTAACATTCAGTGAACATTCAACATTCAGTGAATATTTAACATTCAGTGAACATTCAACATTCAGTGAATATTTAACATTCAGTTAACATACAGTGCATGACATTCAGTGCACAACGTTCAGTGAACACTCAACAGTCAGTGCACAACGTTCAGTGAACATTCAGTTAACAAGTTAACAGTTAACGTCATAACAGTTAACATCAGAGCAAAAATCAACGACAAAACCTGATAAGCGGGGCCCACTGTACATGGAACCGGAAGTTGAGTATAACATATAATGTAATGTCATCCTTGCTTTTTTCAGTCTCATTTTTGAAGCGATCAGAGTAAGTTCTAAGTGTTAGAACTTAGTCCAGTGGTGAATAAATCTGTTCTGTTTAGTCAAGATTTGTTGTTGGTGAATAAGCAATAAGCAGAAGGTAATAATTAATCATTATTGCAGCAGTTATAATTATAGGATGTATGTGTGCATGCATTTCTTTTAGCTTTGAATTGCTGAGTGTTGTTATTAATTGACAGGTATAAATATTTTATATTTATTGATTTAACAAATATTGCTCTATATTTAATTATATTTTATTTATTATTTATTATTTGAATGATTATTTTTTATGTTTGAAGGATTATTTTTTTGGACATTATTTTTTTTTCTTCTTTTTCGTAATTTGTGATTACACGTGCACTACACTTGTTTAAGTACATAATAACACTTCATTAGGATAGAAAACACATGCCAACTTCAGAGGACGAAGCGATAAATGCTGAATCTGTAGAACTTAGATCTGGAAGAAAGACTAAACCGAGAATACAGAAAACTAAACAGAACAAAACACCCCCCAAAACACCCCCCAAAACAACCCCCAAAACACAACAAATTAGTTGATCACCCGATTAATATTACGTTCATTAATTAGTCTAGTTCAATTATTTATCTCTTATAATTGTCTCTTTGAAAGTCAAATTTGTTTACACGTATTAGCAATAGGGTCAAGCAGGTAAATTGTGGCACACTAAATGCGGCCTCTTACAATAGAAACATCATACATTCAAAACACACGTTAAAAACCTAAATTAACGAATTATAGCATGCACTGCGCTTCTTTTGATAGCTATGCAACATTTTAATGTAATTTCGGTTCAGAATGAGGGGCCGCAATTAAAAAGGTAGCAATTTACCTGGGTGACCCTAGTTCACGAATAACTAATCTAATAGATCTCAATATAGAAAATTTACGCGCTTTACAAAATATCACTAAATTAGCTTTGAAAGTGTTTCTGGATTTAAAACTGCAAATTAAATTCTCTCATCTTACATCACCTGTTGAGAACTTTAACTGCAAGATACATTATTGTCGAATGAGAGACATTTACCTATTAGTATCTTCAATTCCATTTTTAAATTCTTATAGCTCATTATTTAAAGCGAAATATGCAAAGGGGTTAATTATGAAAGATGCGTTAATTCTGTACTTAATACAGATCCAGTAAACCTGATTATCATATCTGATTTTATGAGTGCACATTTTATGTGTGTTCATACGAAATAGTTTTGCTTAGGTTACCATACTATAATATATTAAAGACCTGGCTATTTCAGATCTATTGGAAAAACATTCATAACTTATTAATTAATACGAATATTTAACAAAATTAGTGTTAAAATATGCGCAAATATCAATTTAAAATAGACATTAATTCTCAGGAAGCTCATTTGCATTATTGATAAGAAGAAACAGTATCTATTTTAATCCGAGAACGATTTGTGTAGATGATAAATTTTTCTTAGTAGAAAGCCTCATTGCAATGAATCGAATATTACTTTCTGGTAAAGAAATATGCTAAAAATACTTCCAAAGGAAATAGATCTCCTTTAATCAAAGCCAATTGGAAGCAATTTTACAAAGAAAATATGCCAAAGCCTACAGTTTTTCTTAAAAAAATATGTTTTTTTTCTCTGTGTGTAGAGGATCATCTTTTATGTCTCAAGAATTGAAGACATACTTGTCTCAAAAAGGAATAGAAACTAGTAGAACAACACCTTATCACCCCATTGGTAATGGGCAATGTGAACGATATAACAGTATCATTTGGAAGTCAAATCGTCTAAACTTGAAATCTCACAATCTTCCTGAAAACCAGTGGGAGCTGGCTCTCTTAGAAGCGTTCCACTCAACCAGATCTCTCCTTTCTACCTCAACAAATACATACAACACCACGTGAACGCTTCTTTGGCTTCCTGCGACCAGAGATGGGTGGGATTGTACTTTCCAAGTACCAAGTAAAAGTACTAAGTAACAAGTAAGTACTTCAAGTACTACTTGAAGTACTTTCTAAAAAGTACTTTGAATAATTACTTAGAAGTACTTTTTACAAGTACTTGTTACCTCCCAAGTAAAAAGTATCTTTTAAAGTACATTTTTCCTTTATAATAAAATGACAGTCAGACTTACGGCGATGTCGCTACAGTTGCTAGATGTTGCCAATTGCATTCAAGATATTCTAATCGATTCGTTCTATAATCTCTGTAAAAATTAATCTTTTTCACATCTAGAAATGTATTTACAGCACCGTACACACTATCAAACTAAATAAAACCGTTCGATTTTTGTGTTGTCAAACACTAAAATCTAGAGTTTGAAGAGCCAGGAGAGGTCCAAAATGTTGGAAACTCGTTTGTCAAACAGTAGAATCAAACTAAGATAGTGATAATGTACAATTTTAAGTGAAGATGATATTTTATATATTCTGAATTACAATCATGTACATGAGCTATATTGACCAATTGAAGTACAATGCCTATAATTAATTTATTATACCTAGATACCGCAACCAATATTTACCAAACAGATACATTAAAAAGTCACTGCGATGATGTACTACAAGAGAAAAGAGCCACTGTGATTGTGTACTATCAGAGAAAAGAGTCACTTTGATAATGTACTATCAGAGAAAAGTGTCACTGTGATGATGTACTATCAGAGAAGAGTCACTGTGGTGATGTACTACCAGAGAAAAGAGCCACTGTGATGATGTACTATCAGAGAAAAGAGTCACTGTGATGATGTACTATCAGAGAAAAGAGTCACTGTGATGATGTACTATCAGAGAAAAGAGTCACTGTGATGATGTACTTTCAGAGAAAAGAGTCACTGTGATGATGTACTATCAGAGAAAAGAGTCACTGTGATGATGTACTTTTAGAGAAAAGAGTCACTGCGATGATGTACTAGCAGAGAAAAGAGTCACTGTGATGATGTACTATCAGAGAAAAGAGTCACTGTGATGATGTACTACCAGAGAAAAGAGTCACTGTGATGATGTACTGTCAGAGAAAAGAGTCACTGTGATGATGTACTATCAGAGAATAGAATCACTGTGATGACGTACTATCAGAACCTCCCCGCTGAGTCGCTGAGATGATGTACTATCAGAGAATAGAGTCACTGTGATGACGTACTATCAGCGAAAAGATTCACTGTGATGATGTACTATCAGAGAAGAGTCACTGTGATGATGTACTACCAGAGGAAAGAGCCACTGTGATGGTGTACTATCAGAGAAAAGAGTCACTGTGATGATGTACTATCAGAGAAAAGAGTCACTGTGATGATGTACTATCAGAGAAAAGAGCCATTGTGATGATGTACTATCAGAGAAAAAAGAGTCACTGTGATGATGTACTATCAGAGAAAAGAGCCATTGTGATGATGTACTATCAGAGAAAAGAGTCACTGTGATGATGTACTATCAGAGAAAAGAGCCACAGTGATGATGTACTACCAGAGAAAAGAGTCACTGTGATGATGTACTATAAGAGAAAAGAGTCACTGTGATGATGTACTATCAGAGAAAAGAGCTACTGTGATGATGTACTATCAGAGAAAAGAGTCACTGTGATGATGTACTTTCAGGAAAAAGAGTCACTGTGATGATGTACTATCAGAGAAAAGAGTCACTCTGATGATGTACTATCAGAGAAAAGAGTCACTGTGATGATGTACTATCAGAGAAAAGAGTCACTGTGATGATGTACTATCAGAGAAAAGATTCACTGCGATGATGTACTAGCAGAGAAAAGAGTCACTGTGATGATGTACTACCAGAAAAAAAGAGTCACTGTGATGATGTACTATCAGAGAAAAGAGTCACTTAGATGATGTACTATCAGAGAAAAGAGTCACTGTGATATGTACTATCAGAGAAAAGAGTCACTGTGATGATGTACCATCAGAGAAAAGAGTCACTGTGATGATGTACTATCAGAGAAAAGAGTCACTGTGATATGTACTATCAGAGAAAAGAGTCACTGTGATGATGTACCATCAGAGAAAAGAGTCACTTTGATGATGTACTAGCAGAGAAAAGAGTCACTGTGATGATGTACTACCAGAAAAAAGAGTCACTGTGATGATGTACTATCAGAGAAAAGAGTCACTGTGATGATGTACTATCAGAGAAAAGAGTCACTGTGATATGTACTATCAGAGAAAAGAGTCACTGTGATTATGTACCATCAGAGAAAAGAGTCACTTTGATGATGTACTAGCAGAGAAAAGAGTCACTGTGATGATGTACTATCAGAGAAAAGAGTCACTGTGATGATGTACTATCAGAGAAAAGAGTCACTGTGATGATGTGCTATCAGAGAAAAGAGTCACTGTGATGATGTACCATCAGAGAAAAGAGTCACTTTGATGTTGTACTATCAGAGAAAAGAGTCACTGTGATGATGTACTATCAGAGAAAAGAGTCACTTTGATGATGTACTAGCAGAGAAAAAAGTCACTGTGATGATGTACTATCAGAGAAAAGAGTCACTGTGATGATGTACTATCAGAGAAAAGAGTCACTGTGATATGTACTATCAGATAAAAGAGTCACTGTGATGATGTACTAGCAGAGAAAAAAGTCACTTTGATGATGTACTAGCAGAGAAAAGAGTCACTGTGATGATGTACTACCAGAAAAAAGAGTCACTGTGATGATGTACTATCAGAGAAAAGAGTCACTTTGATGATGTACTAGCAGAGAAAAGAGTCACTGTGATGATGTACTACCAGAAAAAAGAGTCATTGTGATGATGTACTATCAGAGAAAAGAGTCACTGTGATGATGTACTATCAGAGAAAAGAGTCACTGTGATATGTACTATCAGAGAAAAGAGTCACTGTGATTATGTACCATCAGAGAAAAGAGTCACTTTGATGATGTACTAGCAGAGAAAAGAGTCACTGTGATGATGTACTATCAGAGAAAAGAGTCACTGTGATGATGTACTATCAGAGAAAAGAGTCACTGTGATGATGTGCTATCAGAGAAAAGAGTCACTTTGATGATGTACTATCAGAGAAAAGAGTCACTGTGATGATGTACTATCAGAGAAAAGAGTCACTTTGATGTTGTACTATCAGAGTTAACAGCATAAATTATTAGTTTTTAAATTGTATAGGAAATGTACTTGGTACTTGAACGTACTTTAAAAAGTACTTGGAACTTGTACTTTGAAAGTACTTTTTTATTTGAGTACTTGGGCAACTACTTCAAGTACTTTGATTTACGAATACTTGTACTTAGTACTTAAGAACTTTCAATGTACTTTTCGCCCATCTCTGCCTGCGACAAACAACTCACGGAAACTCTCTGCCGAGTGGCTTATTGCACCAGGGCCAATAATGCCACGACGTTTTGTAAGGACAAACATGAATGAACTTCTGGTGGACGAGGTTCATTTTTTAGAAGCAAATCCCACGTTTGCAAACACCAGGTATCCAAATGGACGAGAATCAACTGTGTCTGTTAGAGACTTGCCCCATATTTAGAATCTACAACGACGATTGAAGAGCATGATCAACCTCAGAATGAAACCTCAAGTACTGCGGATTCCAATAATCCTCCTACATTCCCTGAACAAACTACTGCCGAAAATCAAGATGAAGTTCACCCTCCAGAGCAACGTAAATCTTCTCGAAAGACCAAGGCACCAGTTCGATATGGATGGGGTTAGATTTAAACTTGATTGGCTATTATTTTTTATTATTTGCTTATTATAAACTTGTTAGCTTTATTTTGTACAAGGGAAGATGTTATATTAATGTCTACATATCTGTTCCTTAACATTCTAATTCATCTATTTCCTGCCTTTTAGGTAAATTCACTTGTACCTCCCTATGCCGTGGTGCATGTCCCGTTTGATTTAAGTTTAACTACATATGTTTATTTGTTTACTATTAAAGGAATATTTGTTATGTATTACAGTTAATGTAACATATCTCATTATTGTTTATCACATTTTAGTTATTCTTTTGTTTCAGGTATGATACTTACGTTCTCAGTATATTAAAGCTTGGAGTACCATACCAAGTGTTTCTACTATTCCAACCCATTTTACAACAATGGTCAAATTTTTATATAATTGTAACTCCTTAAAAATTTCGTTCTCTATGAGTTCAAATTTAAGAAAATGTTTTGAGGCCACGACTTAGAATACAGATGAAAGCTCTGTGATGCATTAAAATTAAAACTAATAGATAATAGATTTTTTATTATTATTCTGTTTCATTGAACAAACAGGAATTTTGTGCTCTGTGAAATATTTTTAGCAGTAGGGTATACGTTCCAAGTTATTAAGAGGGTCTATATTTTCGAACACATGATAAAGGAAAATATAATAATTATTATTTAACTACTATTTAATTAAAAACATAATAACTGAAGGTATGAAACCTGTAGACAGTGAACCAGAAGTGGTCATTGCGTAATAGATTATATTCGAGGAGGATATTGAGAAGACAATTGCGCACAAACACAAGCTTTTATTATAAACTGAAGTACAGAACCATCTTATAAGGATGCACGGCGAGAACTAAAATGTGCGGTGAAACAAAGGAGAGTTAACATAAAGCATTGAAAATAGTATTGGCACATCTCATTAAACAAATCATACATAAAATAAACTTGGCCACTAGATGGCGCTATAACATAAATTAATTTCCATAAATAAGTACCAGTGTGCAAATGATATCAAGTGTGCGCACTGGTTTACGTATTGTTGTTAATACATGTTCAAAGACATGTTCATATTTCAATACATGTTCATAGCTGAGTTAAATACACATTCCTTTATAATAGACAATCAAATATATAAGTTTAACTCAACACCCCCCTATAAACTTATATTTAAACATTTTATTAGAAACCAATAATGGTCTTGAATTGATTCATTTTATTTTTAGTTACAGGTTTTGTGAAAATATCAGCAATATTTTCATCAGTTGAAATATACTTAATATTGATAGAACCATTATTAATTTCTGATCTTATGAAGTGGTACTTTATGTCAATATGTTTGCTCCTCTGATGGTGAACAGGATTTTTAGCAAGAGCAATAGCTCCTTGGTTATCTGCATAAAGATCAATAGGTTTTTCATAAGAAACATGCAAGTCATCCAATAATTGAACTAAATATTTGAGTACAGCCATCGGTAACCTTATGGCAACGTCGTGCATCGGCAAATTGATTCATTTCGACATCGGCACAACGTCGGCTACACAACATACGGCCGTCGGATGGATATTATTTGTCGGCAGGACGTCGTTCCTACAACAGTCGGCCGACAGATTAATATTATTTGTCGGCACGATGTCAATACCCAACAATCGGCCGCTTGATGGATATCAAGTGTTGGCACGATGTTGGCAAAACATCTATAGAGTAAGAATCGAATCGCCGACCGAATCGATATTTCGACCAAATTGTGTTTAACTTCAAAATTATAATTATTTACTCAGAATTGGTGATGATTTGAATTGTAATCTTATTTGCTGGTTATTTACGAACATTTTGATCTATTCAGCGAGGTGAACGCATCGTCAGAACTTTAATAATATAGAATATGTTTATCATTTGATGAAACGTGAAAAAATGAACCCATTGACTGCTTATTGACTCAATTGGTCGAAGCCAATCTTACTCCGTTATCGTTTGCCGACCGCAATTCTAATTGTTAATATTAGTTAACAATGAGTGTTAGCAGAAGTTGGTTTCTTTATTAGGTGAAAAAAATGTTAGTAACATATTTTTTTTCAATGGTCGGTAAATCGTTACCCAACCTATGCAAATCGAATCATCGACCAACTGGTCGGAAATTTGTGATCGAGAGTCATAATGTCGACCAAGCTAATTCGCTTTGTCGACCAATACAAAAAATTGAATTTACAATAATTATACATATAGATAAATAATAATGTCAAAATTGAAATAATAAATCACACACACTAAAAATGTTTTGTTAGAAGAAATATCAGAATAATTAATAAAAACACACATTGTGAGATATTGGTTAAATATGAAACTCCTAAAACATCACAAGTTGACAGGTTGATATTTTTATTGATATGGAAGTTGGTACGAATTTCTTTTAATATTAGTGTGTTGAAACTTTTTCTTATATACCTATAAGGTAAAGTATAAATATAGAAACTAATAACATAATCAATAGTATTAATCGTATCCTACTTAAAGTTCCTCTACAGTCTCCGAGAAATGTGAATTTGTTTCTTAATGTTGTAATTATTACTCTGATAATCGCATAACATTTTATATTGTACATATATACTTTTTATATGATTTAAAAGTTTTTAATAATTTTGTATAAAAGTACGAAGTACTAATATGATGCTATATGTTCGGTGCTCGTCACTCAAGTATTTTTGTTATGCGCCATCAGCCGATCTGATCATCGACCGATGGTTGTTCTAATGATGGATCCATAGATGGCACAGCGCGATCGATCGATAGTGTAGATCTTCCATTTTAACAATTTGCAATCGTTCAGAATATGATAAATATGTGTATTACATCTTGTTAGAAAATGTGAAAAATTGTACCATATGACCAGAAGGCAAAGAAAATTTTGTACAATATTTTTCTTCTGACTTGTATTTAGGGAATTAGAACGTATATTATATCTTATTGATTATATAAAATTAAATCCATATATAAGTAGCGAGTAATCGTTACTCTTAGGTTTACAATAGTTTCAGTGATAATTTGATGAGTTTCCTCAATTCTCATGACTTAGTAAGTTTGACTGTTAACTGTGCCTCCTTTAAAAAAATCGTGTGACAATTCGTACTTGTTTAATAGTTTTTTGTTATATCACAGAATGATAGAAATTAGAAAACTGAGTGTCTCAAGTTTCATTATCATATTGATAATTCAGAGTAAATACCTTACCCTTACGGCCTTACTTCAACCATATCTTGTTGATTTCATGGTAGATAGAAATTATAAGTATTACATTTCCACCATCAGAATTATTTTGTTGATACCATTTAGTATATCTATATTTGATGTACCTCATCTTAACCCCTTCTTCATCAGTTCCTCCACTCAAATTCTATTTGAATTTGTATCATATTCTATAATCCATATCAATAAAGATTGCATTAATAAATTTAATGGGGACTAATACTGAAACTTATTTTAGTAACATTTTTTTTTAATTTAATTTCTGTAGGAATTTAACCTCTGCTTCGGAACCGAAGGCCATATCACTGACATAAAAAGGAAATTAAATACAAGGGACTGGAAGAAGCAGTCAGAAAGGAAATTGGCTTCATGAGCTAAGTACGTCATCTAACTTCAACGGTGACAATGCTCATGGATGCACAAAAGCTACTCCATGAATGACGTCACTTATTAAGGAATGTGACGCGGGACACAAGCAACCGTGGCTGTACTAACGGATAGAAGAGAAAAATGAAGAATTGATAGTAAATGAAGTCTACGAGTCTACCTAACACAAAAATCTAAGACGTCGTAGTTGAAGAGCATAACCCCAGCGCTATCCTCTAAAATTCCAAGTAGCGTTAACAAAATTATAAATAAGGTAAAAAAATGAAAAAGACAATTCATAATCCAAATTACAACATTTCGGGGCCCAAGTGACGCCACCTCTCTTTTCTTCCATTCACCAGACAGCTTCGGAATATCAATCCAAACTTCCAAAGTATAAGAATGTACACCGTATGTTTTGAATTTCAACTAAGAAGGTACACTCAATCCAAAACAAATCTTCGTGTATTAAGGTATGAAATATGATAAACTATAGAAAGGTTTATAAACTGGACGAAGTAACTTACAGCTTAAACTAGGACAGAACATACCATTTTTGTTAATAGAATTCAAATTGAAAATCAAAAGAAAGAATGTAGTGTACAATCTATTTCTACATCATTTTATTTATAGTGTTTCGTACAATTGTTCCACACAGAGTATTAACAACTCTAAAAGCATGTAAATTGTTTTATACTGAACTGAATTTTATGCAGTTTCGCAGATAAATAATCCTAGACGACTAGACCTTAGTTCTATAATATGCAATAAACTCATATTTTTTCCGGAACCTTGATAGAACCTTTGAAGGTCATAAAAATCTGGAACAAAATTACATGGAGCTAATGTATTTAAAACTAGATTACATGCACTTGGTAAAGCGCATACCTTCGCCGCCGCTTTGACCCGTTCCCTCCCAAAAACTAAAAAACTAGTAACTGGATAATGACCAATCGTCACACCAAGTATTATATTACATGGTTGAATATTTTTTGAGTTATTGAGTTATAAATGACCTTGACCTTGATCTTTGTCCAGATTGCTCCCAAATTTTTACCAAATGGTTTATGGACATTGACCATTCGTCTCATCAAATTTCAGACAATTGGGTTGAATACTTTTTGAGTTATTGAGTTATAAATGGCCTTGACCTTGACATTTGACCTTTGACCAGATCACTGCCAAATCTGAAAAAATGGTTCATGGATATTGACCAATCGTCCCACTAAGTTTCATGCAATATGGTTCAATACTTTTTGAGTTATAAATGACCATGACCTTGACCTTTGACCGAGTCGCTTCAAAAATTTTACCAGAAAGTCACTGGACATGGACCAATTGTTTCACTAAATTTCAGGCAATTTAGTTGAACACTTTTTCAGTTATGCGAATAACAAGATGATAAATAAATGAATGCCGACTAAAATAAGACCTTCCTCAAATTTGCGAGGTTAAAAATTGATACATATTTATTCTTTTGAAGTCATTAATTCATAAATAGCTATAGTGCAATACAATTTTAAGGAATCCACGAAACCTCAATTTCTAGATTTAGAAAAATAATTATGAAAGTAGAATAATTATTTTCATCATATTTTTCATTCAAAAACGTCTAATTTACAATTTTAAAACAGCTTATTTTTGCCTAATGCGTTGCATTTCTAAATAGTAACCATTATGAATAGTTAAAATGAATGTTTTAGTAGATATCAATTCAAGTAGTATTCACTTTTTGTGCGTACATTTCACATAACAGCCTGGTCGATTAATTGATTTTATGGTCGGTAAACGATACTTGGTCGAAATATTGAACTTATAAATGAACCTTGGTCGATAAATCGATATACTTCAGAAAATACATGATCTCAAAAAATGATGTTTAGTTCAAAAACCAATATAGCTAGAAACTTTTTGTTTGCAAATAAAGAAAGTACAAATCAATGGTAACACTCGAGTACATCCATCAACGTAGTGAGAGTACTTGTTTTCAAATAAATTGGAAATTAGGAGAAGGTGTCTTAATTGGTCGGTGATGCGATTCTTACCCTAATTATACACGCAAATTGATTTTAAGTATTTGTTGCTGCGATGTTGACTAAACATAATTATTAGAGCCGCTTCGTACCTATTATACTGTATGTTTCAGGCCGTTTTCCATTATATAACTACTAGTGTACTTCCGTATTAAAATATATGGGGTATCAAAAGTAAATTATATAAATAGAAGGCTAGATGTTTGAAGAAAAAAAATTGTAAAAAAATTTATCTAATTTTTTTTTGTAAAATATCAGGTACAAATTTACACTTGAATTTTTTTTGCTAGCTATAGAAATATTTATTTAAAAATATGTGAAAGAATTTAGAAATATAAATTTTTTTATTCTATCAATTAGGTATAAATCATAACGAGTTTGAATTAGCCTAGGTAATAATATTGAAAATAAAAATCATTAAATCAATTGAACCTATATGTACCTACAGTGATAAAAAATATACATATACATTTTAGTTACTCCTTACATAATATTTGGTGATATATTAATTCTTTCCGTTCATATTACGAACTTTTTCATAAAAAAACATTAATTTTTGACGTAGGTATATCACAAACATTTGCCGCATAGTGAATTATATATACCCAGAACGTTCTTTTAAAAAGACCTTAATTATATTGATATCGATGATTTAAATATTTTTGGGAAACCCGATCTCAGATTTAGTTTATTGATTAAAATTATCCAGTACAAATTTTGTGAAATACTTTGGTAACTGGATGAAAATAATGCTATCTATATACCTAGAATTAGTTATCGCGAATTTTGAGCGTCGACATTATTGGAACAATGCGAGCGCAGCCCCAGTGTATACTATATGTAGCGTCAGTCCAACGTCAGTCTAAATCTGTTATAGGTACGCCAGTTTAATATTTAATATGTACTACCATAAATTTGTTAATCAGACTGATTGCATTTCGTATGATTTATAATTAGGTACCCATTTTATCGAAATATAAAAAGTGTATTAGAGCCAAAGAGAATTATCAACCCAGTTTTTCTTCTACCTAACACAAATAGGTAAGTTCCTAGATACCTAGGTATTTCAATTTTTTAAATTAAGGTAGGTACCTACCTAAAGTATCTCTATTATTCTATACCTACCTAGCATGTAGGCTATGGCCGGTCTTGAGTTCAGATACCTACAATCTCCGTTATCTTTCATTTTAATTTATAATGAAAATCATTACCTAGGTACTACGTACTTAGATATGCTATCCGTTCGGCGATATAGTATTTTATGAAGTGTCATGCCAAATTGTACTTAGGTAGCTTATTTGTTTGATGGTAAATTTGGGTCTCATCATGATAGGTATCATCGATTCATCGTCGACATAATGTCAGCCAAATATACTCTGCTTGATTGATAATATAATATTAGGTACCTTACCGGCTTACCGTACCTAGGAATAGGGGCTAGGGTCAAATTATCATTAATAACCTAGGTTGAAGTTGAACCTTAAGGTACCTAGACATTATTATTGTTGCTGTAACTGTAATCTGATGTTCATGAAGTTTCGTTTGTACTCTGTAGACTGTAGCTAGTTATTTGTGCACTGAACTGTGAACTCTTTACTCTTCTCAGACTTCTGATTTTCCAAGAACCTGGAGAAAAGATATCAATTTTCCTTAATTTTGACCACCTAATTCTCCAACATTTTTCATGCTAAAATAATGAGTAAAATTTTGGTAATAGCCTTATAGGAATAAATAGAAAAAAGTCCTCTGAGTCTCTGACATGACAAGAAACTTTATTTTGGAGTCTGTCAGTGCAGACTCATTCAGAGGACTTTTTACTATATATTCCTATATAGTATTAGTAATTGCTAATTAATGATGGTATATATTAATAATACCATTAATTTTAATACTTATTTTAGGAGGAAAAATGTTGGACAGTTGGAGCCTTGGAAGATTAGCCAAAGTAAGGAAAATGTCTACAGCTCTTTTTTTTGTTGACTTATACCAGCTCACAGCAACACTAGTAATAATGCCTACCTGAAGGCTTAACCTAATTAATAATAATTAATATAGCCTATTACCTATGAGTATTATCCATGTTGCATGTTACAGAGTAATGAGTATGTCAGTTAAAGCCAATTAATTGGCTTAGGTCCTAGGACTTAGGTAGATTTCAAAAGGCAAAACTCAGATATGTCTAATTGGTTTTAAATTTTGAATTAATTCCTATGTTAATTTTTGTTTGAAATCTTCAAAATATGAGCCAAATTCTAATTGGCTTGGCTCAGAATTTTATTGAAATGTTGGCTCCAATTTTCCAGCCTCTGAAACATGGCCTATTATCAATCAACCAGAGGTACACTGTCTCAGTGTACTAGTGAGCACCAGGTTACTAATAAGTATCTGTGACTGTATGATTGAATACTTCACCATAATTCATAAATATTTTAAATTATAAAGAAATAGTCAAAAAAATTGATGGTTTAAGCACAACTCTGAAATCTTTGCTAATAATTAAGGCTATTGTTAGCAAATATTGTACTGCTAATATTAGTAATATACCAGTTTGCAAAGTGTGTCGAATGTCACCAAAGATATATGGAAATGTTTTTTGAGGTGAAATATATCTGTGCAAGATCTTAGGTACTATTTTGTAATTAATTCCTATATTTACATGTAATTATTGCATACGTTTTGGAGATACAGCTAGCTTGCTAACTATAGATAAAGAAATACAGTATCCATCAAATGACTAAAAAAGGATTGTACTTATTTTGAAAATTAATGAAGTTGATAATACATTTACATGCCAATAACAATGTACAGCATTGATAGTGTGCAATTAAATGAATTAATTGTGTGAAATGGAGATAATTTTATTAGGATAGTTCAATCCAAATTTAAGGTCATAATTTATAGAAATTGTTTTGAAATTAATTTCTCATGTAAAGTTAAGAATGATTGTAAATATATTTCATATAACTAGCTGCATTACTTTATTCTCAAGCTTGCAAAGTTGTGATTATCTTCTTTTTGACAAATAGCTATAAGATGATTGTTGTTAAGTTTTGATGACTGTTCCATAATACTGATACCAACTTTTTCCTTTATAGTTAGCTGCTGATTACATCAAGCTGATGAGGTATGCAGGCACTCTTCTGTCAGAAATCCCTCAAAGGAATAGCCATGGACTGCTTGGTGTCTGTGAAGATTGGCAAGAAGAACTCTTTTGTCTTCTAGGAGGAGGTGAGCCAGAACTTGTCTATGCTGCCTACTCTCTGTGGATATCCCAATGCAGGTGTGTCTTCATCATTCATTTAACTCTAGATAATGAAGATCTGACATTGAATAACTTGCATATGAAGTAATAAACTTTAATGTAAGAACTTTGAATAAATGTATAAATTCAAGAATTTGCATGGTACAAACTTTTAAAATCTTAGTCTGCAATCAATTGGGCCATTAGTTTTCTAAAATTGATGGCTATTTATGGTAGATTAAAGAAAATTTGTTCTCTAATTGGGGTAGTTCTTTTACTCAGGAATCTACATTCACTATAGAGGAATTTTACTGTATTACATGCAAGGTTCACTTTGAATATATCACATGTTCTTGTGAGTGATATGCGAAGTTGATCTTAAAAATATCTTATATAATTAATTAAAATTTTGAATGATATAATCAACTCATAACTTTTGACTTTTGGTTATTTGAACAGATAGCCTTTTTTCCATAAGTACTGTTTTGGTTAATAATTTCTTTGTCTTTACAGCCAAGTACATCGTGTGCAAAATGTGTGACGTCATCACTCTGGATCACATGAAGGAAGAGCAGATCGAAATGTACGCTCACATTGCAGAGATTGACCGCAAGGGAGAGAAGGTCTTTGAGACCTCCACTCTCAATATGGAGGGAGTGATGCAACTCTAGGAACTCTGTCTGCGATCAGAAGCTTTGAGGAAAGAAGATTGAGAGTTTTCTTAACAGGTAAAGAAAGTGGTGCATTGACTACATTACCGTGTGATGGCATGCTTTCGATAACCTTTATGCTCCCAAGGAGATCTATCTTAAAGCTGGTTGTGGTGAATGGAAGAAAAGAAGTATAGCTCTAAAATTATGCTCTTCAACTACAAGGTCTTAAATTTTGTGTTAGGTAGGCTTCATTTACTATCACCTTTGCATTTTCCTCCTCCATCCGTGAGTTCAGTCACAGATTCTTATGTCTATTTTCGTCACATTCCTTGATAAGTGGCTATATTCACGGATTAGCTTTTCTGCATCCATGAGCATTGAGCAATGTTATCGACGGTGGTAAATGACATGATGACTTTGCTCATGTAGCCACTGTCCTTTCTGGCTGCTTCTTCCAGTCCCTTGTACTTGTTCACTTTCGAAGTCAGTGATATGACCAGAAATGGTCGGAGCAGACGTTAAACCTAAAATTATTTATCACTTGCAACTTCTAACTTTCTATTTGAATAAATATTGAGAAATAATTTATTAATAGTCTATAATATGCTAGTTACATCAATAGCTTTTATTTTTTGTATAGTTTATACGAGGTATATTAGACCAATTCTGCAACAATTTATCAATGATTATTGTTTCATCCATCAGGCAAACTTCGCTGACTTCATATTACTGAAGACGCTGAAGTAAATTCAAAGTCTTGATGAATGATGAGAAAGACAGGAACAATGTTGGCATCTATGTTTTTCATGAATGGACTGAGACAGAACAGGTGAGAACAGTGATAGTTGAGCTCCTGGTCTTTACAGTAATCCAATTGGCAGATTTTATTTATAAGGGAACCGTGAATTTTTAGATACAATTAATTAATTATTTATAAGGAATTTGCTTATATCTTATTCATAAACTTGTTCAAATTCTCAATTTCATTTCTCTTCCTTATCATATCAGACTCTGACTTCAGCGAGTTAACTCAGAAGATCTCCAACTGTGAATGCAATTACTGGCAAGAGCGTGAGACCTATTCAGAGGGAAAGCAGACCTAAGAGGCACGAGAGAATCACTACTGACAAGAGGTAAGTAAATACAAAAGTGATAGATAGCGCTACTCAGAAATAGTGATGAAGAGTAGTGTGATGGGTATTGCTGTTTGGATATTTCTTTTCTGAAATTGAATGTGCTGAAAGGACTATTGAAAATTGTCATTGTTCTGTAGAAATTTATATCTGCAAAAATGACTGCGCTACCAAATTTTTACAAATAATAATTTTAATTTCTCTACAAATTTATATATCCTATACAATTTTATTCGTTCCCGCAGTACTAAATTCGAAAATGAACCTTTGAGGTTCGTGCGAAGAAGCAGCATACAGGTCAGGCTGTTCCAAGGGTTAGATATGCTTCCCTAGCACCCAAATACGTACGAGGGGGTTCATCCTTATAAGAAGGACCAAGTTGAAGGCTTTGGTGGAGAAGGCCATCAAGGAATGTCTACACTCTGATGCCAAAGCATTTGTTCCGTAGAAAGAGAGGCTTTAACACGAAACAGAAGTGATAAAATGTGTGAAATAAATTTAAAAGACATTTGCTGTATTATTTCATTTGCCTTTTCTTTATAAATTTTATTTAATTTCAGAAGTCATTATAATATACATAATGGAACATTATCCAATAGTTATAATTTGTAATATTCCAAATTTAGGCAATTCTATTTTCAAAATCTTTATGCAACTACTAGCCGCCATCTAAAAGATCCTGGCAAACATCGTTGTACCGATACTAGCCATCATCTAAATGATGACTGCACCCCGACACTTTGCCGCTCGTTGCCTACATTGGCCTGGTTGCACGGGTACGTTGACCCAGCATCTTGCCGACGTCTTTCAGTAACTGCAAGATGGTAAACGAATGTTGGCCGATGCTGGCTAAGGTCGGATGCCTTCATCATTTAGACATTGGCTAGATGTACCACTGTTTGCTGGGTTCCGCTTCACATGAAGATAAAGCAACTGTGTTTTGCTTTTTACTTCTCCAAGATATTAGCGGACCTTCCTCACATAATTTAAATGCAAACCCTGAAATGCTAACTCTATCATCAGAAGATGCCCAATCGGAATCTAAATAGCCAAACAAACTAATTTTATCACCTGATCTGAATTTCAAAGAATAGTGCATTGTACCTTTCAAATAACGTAAGACATGTTTTGCAAGGTTATGATGAGCTTTGGTTGGATTATGCATATACTGCGAAAGTTTTGTTACGGCATAAGAAACATCAGGTCTAGAGCACATCATAATATAAATTAGACTACCCACTATTTCTTTGAAAAGTTTGCGGTTTTCCATTTCTTGGGAATTACAATAGCTCATATTACTAGCACTAGCCTCACATGGAATTAGTTTCTCCTTACAATCAAACATATTGAAACGTTTCAGCATCTTTTCAATAGCCCTAGTTTGGTTCATAGTAATACAATTATCTGACAGATCAAAATCAATACCCAGAAAATGTGAGAGAATTCCTAGATCCTTCATCTTAAAGTTTAAGTTTAGAGCATTTTTAATAGAAGAAATCATGTTGTCACAATCAGAAGCAATGATAATATCATCTACCCAAATAACAATTATTATAATTGATTTACCATCATGTTTTGTGTACATACAATAATCAGATTGTGACTGTTTGAACTGCTGTGAGGTAAGAAACTCATGAAACACTGCATTCCAATTTCTCCCACTCTGTTTTAGACCATACAACGACTTTTTAAGCCTCCAATACAGCTTCTCACCGTTTTCATCTTTTCTTTCAAAGCCTTTAGGTTGCTGAATATATATTTCCTCATTAATATCAGCATTTAAATAAGCAGACTTCACATCCATTTGATGTAATGAATACTTGGTGCACGCAGCTAACTGAAGTAAAACTTTAATTGTAGTCATTTTTGCGGTAGGAGAGAAAGTTTCGTTGTAATCTATCCCCTCCTTTTGAGCGTAACCCTGAGCAACAAGTCGCGCTTTATGCTTTTCTTGATCATTCGAACCTAATTTTACTGAATAGACCCACCTACTACCTATAGCCTTTTTGCCCTTGGGTAAAGTTTCATATTCATATGTGTCATTTTCATATAGAGCCTCAATTTCTTCTTTCATCGCTTCCTTCCAGTTTTCGGACTCGCTGGAGGTAATAGCGGTTTCATAGCTATTAGGTATATCTGAAAGCCTATAACAATAATCAACTGAGTAGTTAACGTAGTCTTCAAGGTACTTAGGACTTTTTCGTTCTCGTTGAGGATATCGTTTTTGTTCGGTCTCATCTCTATCAATAGCATCAGGAGTTTGTGATACATTACCATGATCAACATTAGGGGTATTTTCCCACATTTCATTATCTTCATGATTCTCTTCAATGGTAGTTTCATATTTAGGATCTGGAAATTTAACACATCTGATTTTCTTAACATTCTTCTCCTGCGGAAAATACACCTGATAAGCAGGACTACGTGTATCAAATCCTAGGTAAATGCCCTCCTTGCATCTAGCATCTAACTTTTTAGTGTTCTGATCATATGCATAGCACTTAATTCCAAACTCATGCATACCGCTTATATTAGGTTTCTTCGATGTGAATGCCTCATATGGAGTCATCTTGAGCCTATCATTATAACATCGGTTACGAATGTATGCTGCATGTTTGGCAGCATATGGCCAAAGCGATTTTGGGGAGTCTGATTCAATTAATAGGCATCTAGCCATCTCAAATACTGAACGCCAACTTCTTTCTACTGTCCCATTTTGATGAGGAGAATGTGGACTTGAGAACTCATGCTTAATGTGATTCTCCCTCAAAACAGTTTCAAACATGTCACAAGTGAATTCTGTCCCATTGTCACTTCTTAAACATTTAACTTTACCAAAAGGTGTAATATCACACAAAAATTTCTCTAAAGCAAAAGTAGCATCTGACTTATTTTTAATTAAATATAAGTGGATGACACCTGAGAAATCATCTACAAATGATATGCCATACCTGAAACCACCTTTTCCTATTGGATCAATTGATCCAGTTAAGTCACAATGAACTAAATCAAGAATTTTAGTAGCTTTGGTATCAGGCTTACGATTAAAGTATTGGGTCATTTTGCCCTTGATACATGTTTCACAATTAAATTTATTCTTGTCCAGAAATGACATACCATTTACAGCATTCTCAAGTTTTAGAGTGTCTTCAACATTACAGTGGCCCATGGTCTTATGCCATTCAAAAAGAGAACGAGATTTAATTTCATTATGTCTAATATTATTAATATAATATAACCTATCTTCACATGAAATATTAAATGTTGTTCCATTTTTGGTAGTTAACTCTGAATGATCAGATCCAAAATGCACACTAACACCAGCTGTTTCAGTAGCTGACTTTACTGAAAATATGTCTTGTTTATAAGAAGGAATGAACAGTGCATTTTTTAAGAGTACCTCATGAGGCTTTCCTTCATTATCATTCAAAGTAACTTTAGCAACACCCTTCCCTTTAACAATGTTATTTTTCCTACTGCTATCACCTAACTCAATATAATGACGAGAGGAATCAAAATTTTCATCTAAATCTACAAATTTTTCCTTATCTGTGATAATATGGCGTGTTGCTCCGCAATCTACTAATAGTGACTTTCTACCTATTTTCAAATTATTAACAGAGTCAATAACAGCATTTTTCATTACAAAATTGGTGTCATTTTTATTATCATTAATTACTTTAACAGAGTTCATTTTCCTACATTCCTGAGTATTATGACTGTTTACTCTACAATTTGAACACCATTTATTCCTATTATTAAATTGCTTGGCCTTACCACCTTTATATGCACCACCAGATGATTTGCATTGGTAAGATTTGTGTCCCAATTTGCCGCAAGTAAAGCACTTAATTTCGTACACTTTATTTTCTTCATTCTTCATAACACGTTCCGTGTTGCTGGCTTCACCCCTCTGCTTTTCCGTTTCGTCATAACTTTTTAACGCAGCTTTAAATTCTGAGAAAACCATATCTTTATCTTTTTGCGTCACAACAGTAGCAAAAGCAGAATAACTTGATGGTAGTCCCTTTAAAGCCATAGCTACAAGCAAGCTATCACTGATAGTTTCCCCCGCATTCACTAAAGCATACGATGTTTTCTCAGCACGAATTAGGTAGTCTGTTGCCGTCTCATCACTACCTTTTTTTAGCGTTGTTAGTTAGGTGTACAGAGCAATAATCCTTGGTTTACTTTTTCCGGTATAATGTTCCTGCAGAATTTCCATTGCTCTTTCTCCATTATCTCTTGCCTCTCTCATGATGAGTGATAAGCTTTTGTCATCAAGATATTGTACTAGCTCAGCAAATATCTTAGCATTCTTTTCGTGATAGTCCTCGCCGTCATAATCATCATCCAATGCGTCAACTAGGTTCTGCAGTCGTAGGTAGGCTAAAAATTTAACTTCCCATAACTCGTATTTTTCGTCATCTCCATCGAAATATAATCTCTGTCTGGGCCCATAACCTGTAGACAGTGAACCAGAAGTGGTCATTGCGTAATAGATTATATTCGAGGAGGATATTGAGAAGACAAATGCGCACAAACACAAGCTTTTATTATAAACTGAAGTACAGAACCATCTTATAAGGATGCACGGCGAGAACTAAAATGTGCGGTGAAACAAAGGAGAGTTAACATAAAGCATTGAAAATAGTATTGGCACATCTCATTAAACAAATCATACATAAAATAAACTTGGCCACTAGATGGCGCTATAACATAAATTAATTTCCATAAATAAGTACCAGTGTGCAAATGATATCAAGTGTGCGCACTGGTTTACGTATTGTTGTTAATACATGTTCAAAGACATGTTCATATTTCAATACATGTTCATAGCTGAGTTAAATACACATTCCTTTATAATAGACAATCAAATATATAAGTTTAACTCAACAAAACCAAATGAAATAAAAGTTAAATAACGATTATTATATATAGATTTATTGAGTCCGATAACCACTTTAAGTTTAATTATCTACAGGGTGGGGCGTAAGTTTGGAAGCAATTTTCCAAACATTATTATAATTCTTAAAAATAAGTTCCTAAGTAGGTGACAGGGTTTGAACTATAGTAGAGACACTACATTATGACGTCGCAGTGTTATTTTTTACAAAAATTTGGTCAATTCAAAAATGTCAGACAAAAGAGAAGCCATTATTGCTCTACACCGTGCCGGGAAGTCAGATTCCGTCATTTCAAAGACTCTCTCAATAGCGAGATCGACTGTTTGGAAGTATTTGAAGCGTTTTAATGAGAGAGGAGACTTGACTGATCGTCCAAGAAGTGGTAGACCACGCTCACAACGCACCAAACAATTATTGATAAAATGTGCCCGAGAGAAGATCAGGAAGAACCCGAAAAGGTCAATACGATTGTTAGCCAAAACAGCTAATGTGAGTCCCAGAACATTGAGAAGAGTTGTCAAAGAAGACCTAAAGATGTCCTCTTTCACCCTCCAAAAGAGACAGACTCTGTCAGAAGCTGTAAAGAAAAAGAGATTGGAGAGAAGCAAAAGCACTTCTGAGAGAATTAAAGTCTGGCACGGCTGGTGAAATTGTTTGGTCTGACGAAAAAATTTTCACAGTGGAAATGGCTCACAACCGGAGGAATGACAGAATAATTGGTAGAAGTGCAAAAGACATCCCATGCAACCAAAAAACTGTCCACAGAACCATGAAACCTGCTTCAGTAATGGTCTGGGCCGCCGTTTCAGAAACTTGGAGATCTCCTTTAATTTTGGTGGAACAAGGTGCCAAAATCAATGCTAAATGTTATATTGAGAATATTTTGACGCCAATGTTGGAGTCAGCTAAGGAACACTTCGGTAATGACACTCTATGGACATTTCAGCAAGACGGCGCGACTTCACATACTGCAAATGTCACTCAAAACTGGTGCCATGACCATCTTCCACGGTTTTAGTCCAAAGAAATGTGGCCTCCCTGCTCCCCAGATGTTAATCCTATGGACTTTTCGGTATGGTCCATTCTTGAATCAAAGACCTGTGGTAAATTCCATCGCAGTGTGGATGATTTAAAGCGTTCGCTCCAGAGATCTTGGAAGGAAATTTCACAAGAACAGTTGCGTGCCGCAGTAGGAGGAGTTTGGAGGAGATTTGAGGTTGTTATTAAAAACAAGGGGGAGGGGGGGCATTTTGAATAAATTTATGATTTTTGAATTCTTAAAACCCTTATGTAATAATACATAACTGTAAATTATTAAATATATTTTTCGTTGGATTATAATATGCACTTTCATTTGCTTCCAAACTTACGCCCCACCCTGTATAATGTGAATCACTGAATTTCAATCTTCTCATTTGCAGCTTTTGGCACTAGGTGAAAGCTCAAGTTATCGGATATGGGGTTCCGCATTTTATGTGGAAAAATTATTTATGTAATGATTTTTATTTTTAAACTTGTATATTACGTACTGGTATCATAGATGCCAATTTAAGTAAGAATTGAATAATGATAATTATTATTATTTATTTCTTACATATTCGAAAAATGTGGAACCGTCTGATAACACAGAATTTACTCTAAAATGAAACATTTTAAATAGCCCATCAACTTTTAATTATTTACGTTTAGTAGAGGTTTAAAGGTCCTCTCCAGGCTCCGGGAAAAAAATGAGTTTATTACATAATATTATAGAACTAAGGTCTACGATCATTATTCTGCAAACTGAATACAATTCGGTTCAGTATATATTGTATTATTTGCTTTTTAAGTTTTTTCATACTCTCTGGGCAACAATCGAGCGAATCTCCAACCTGACGTTGAGAAAGAAGATTGTACACTCTTTGTTTTGATTTCAAATTTAGATTTTTAAACAAACAATGCGTTCGTGGCCTTCTTTCAAGATATTAATTGTTTCTAAAAGTATATAAGCGTTTCTATAATAAGTTCATCAAAATTTAAACCTTTAAACGAATAACAAATAGATTTATTAACCCAAATACCTAGTTGACAATCAAAACAAATGGTGTACATTCTTCTTCTTCAGACTGAAAATTAGAAAGTCGGGAGTAAAGTAGGTTTTGTAGAGTTTGGATTATGAAAATCATTAAAAGGATATAAAATGAAAAATACGCTATCCAATTTTATGGGGTTTGCAGTAAAATGATAAGAAACATTAGCCTCGTTGATTTAAACAATAAAAAAATTTGCTTGGAGGGGACCTTTAACGTCTGCTTCGGAACCAAAGGCCATGTCGCTGACGTCAAAAGGAAATGAAATACTAGGGACTTGAAGAAGCAGTGAGAATGGAAAGTGGCTCCATGGACGAAGTCACGACGCTCATGAATGCTGAAAAGCTACTCCGTGAATGCTGTCACAATTACCGAGGAATGTGACAAAAATGGTCACAAACACCGTTGGCTGCACTCATGGATCGATGGAAGAAGGAAATGAAGAGGTAATAGTAAATGAAGTTTACGAGCCTACCTAACACAAAATCCAAGACTTCATACGTAATTGTAGAGCATAACCCTAGCACTATCCTCTAAAACTGCATGAAGAGTTAAAAACACTAAAAACATGATAAACATAAAATAGACAATACATAATCCAAATTACAACAGTTTGGGTCCCAAGGGCCCAGCAAACATAAATGTATCTATTCGATGTCTAAACGACTCTGTAAAACCTCTCTTCCGACATCGAATACCAGTAACAAATTAGACATGGTGACATCAAGTAGACATCAATCCGATATCCGTTTGCACCGCTAAACCGCATCATATCAAGTATATTTGGCATCGAAGCGATACAGTTATAACAGCGTAGAATAGAAAGATAAATTACGACATGCAACATACATAGGGATTCTGCATCGAACAGACGCCTAATTATATATCTAATATTCTTCGAAACGATATCCACTTGCATCCAATAAATAAATAAATTAAAATAGAAAACTCTTACTTCATTGAAATAACGTACTGTACGTTTAGATGCACATCAATTCGATTAATGTTACATAGTGATATAAATAAATTAAATGGGAAGAAATGAAGTGATGTGTCCAGGTATCGTTCGTGGGTCCCTCCGTCCTCGTGTCTGTACCTCTGTAGCTTTGCCACCATGGATGCACTTACCTAAAAAAAATTTTGATATTAAGTGACTCGAAGATACTTGAAGATATTCTTAGAGTGAATAAAACAATACAGGCAAGCACCGCTTTTATAACCAAAATCACAACTTTTTCTTATTAAAAATAGTAATGAGTTGGTCAAATTTTTATATAATTGTAACTCCTTAAAAATTTCGTTCTCTTTGAGTTCAAATTAAAGAAAATGTTTTGAGGCTTCGATTTAGAATACAGATGAAAGCTGTGTGATGAAAGATCAAAGTAATGAATGCATTAATTAAAATTTGACCATAGATTAACTCACTCAGTAAATAAAGGTCATAATAGTTGAGTAATTAGTTTGATATTTTGACTTATATAACTGTGTTACATTGAACAAACAGGAATTTTGTGTTCTGTGAAATATTTTTAGCAGTAGGGTTTATGTTTCAACCCAACAAACATATGAATGTCGATTCGATGCCGTTTGCTGTCGAATTCGTAGCGCTAACGGTGGGTATCGTCTAAGCAACCATTTCGACTCATAGTAGATATCGGAATGTCTGTTTCTAAATTATATCTGAATTTACACTTCGAGTAGAAACACGAAAACCGATACATGGTTTTAACAGCATCATCTTGACGTCGGCATGTCTGTTTCCAAACGATATCTGAATTTATACTTCGACCAGAAGTGCGAAAACAGATACGTAGTTTTAAAAAAATCGTTTCAAATTTTGAAATTCATTTTCTTATCTTCCTGTTTTATAATACGTAAAGATATGTAGGAATTATTTCTATTCAATTGGATTGTACCTTTCTATATAACGTACGTAGTGCTCCCTTTAAACTATACCCAATAATTAATACACTTATAGGGGACTAAGGCAGTTGTAAAGGTACGATCGGGCATTGGCACGCTAGTGCGATTGCACTATGGATCAACGTAAAATAAGCGATATTGGAACATCGGATGTTGAACAGTGTTCCTCCAGTACCGTGAAAATGAAATGGATAACCGATCAAGTGATTTTTCGATGGCTAGTTCATTTATTGTTATGAATCTATTCTAAACTGCTTATTGTAAATAAGCCCCGAAGGGCTTACGTCAGCGTCATGGCCTTTGGTTCCGAAGCAGACGTTAAACCTCTACTAAACGTAAATAATTAAAAGTTGATGGGCTATTTAATTAACATGTTCCATTTTAAAGTAAATTCTGTGTTATCGGACGATTCCACATTTTCGAATATGTAAGAAATAAATATAATAATTATCATTATTCAATTCGTACTTAAATTGGTATCCATGATACCAGTACATAAAATACAAGTTTAAAAATATAAATCTTTACATAAATAATTTTTCTACGTAAAATGTGGAACCCCATATCCGATATCTTGAGCTTTCACCTAGTGCCAAAAACTGCAAATGAGACGATTAAAATTCAGTGACTCACATTATTGATAATTAAACTTAAAGTGGTAATCGGACTCAATAAATCTATATAATAATCGAATTATTTAACTTTTATTTCAATTGGTATCATACCTTCAGCAATTTTGTTACTAATTAAATATAGTAGTTAAATAATAATTATAATATTTTCCTTTATCACGTGTTCGAAAATATAGACCCTATTAATAACTTGGAACATATTCCCTATTGCTAAAATTATTTCACAGAGCAAAAAATTTCTGTTTTATATAACACAATTATATAAGTCAAAATATCAAACTAATTACTCAACTATTATGTTCTTTATTTACTGAGTGAGAGTTAGTATATGGTCAAATTTTAATTAATGCATTCATTACTTTAAACTTTCATCACAGAGCTTTCATCTGTATTCTAAGTCGTGGCCTCAAAATTTTTTCTTTAATTTGAACTCATAGAGAACGAAATTTTTAAGGAGTTACAATTATATAAAAATATGACCAACTCATTACTATTTATAATAAGAATAAGTTGTGATTTTGGTTATAAAAGCGGTGCTTGCCTGTATTGTTCTATTCACTTTAAAATTTCTTTAAGTATCTCCAGGTCGGTTAATATCAAAAAATTTTTATAGTTAATTGCATCCACGGTGGCAAAGTGACAGAGCTGCTGGCACGAAGACGTATAGACCCACGAACGATACCGGGACACATCACTTCATTTCTTCCCATTTAAATTATAAATAACATTATGTAACATAAGTCTAATTGATATGCACCTAAACGTACAGTACGTTATATCAATGAAATAAGAGTTTTCAATTTTAATTAATTTATTTATTGGATGCAAGTGGATATCGTTTCGAAGCATATTAGATATATAATTAGGCGTCTGTTCGATGCAGAATCCCTATGTATGTTGGATGTCGTAATTTATCTTTCTATTCAACGCTGTTATAACGGTATCGCTTCGATGCCAAATATACTTGATATGATGCGGTTTAGCGGTGCAAACGGATATCGGATTGATGTCTACTTGATGTCACCATGTCTAATTTGTTACTGGTATTCGATGTCGGCAGAGAGGTTATACAGAGTCATTTAGACATCGAATAGATACATTCATGTTTGCTGGGAAGTTATTAATAGGGTCTATATTTTCGAACACGTGATAAAGGAAAATATAATTATTATTATTTAACTACAATTTAATTTAATAGTTGAAGGTATATGATACCAATTGAAATAAAAGTTAAATAATGATCATTATATATAGATTTAATGAGTTCGATTACAACTCTAAGTTTAATTATCTATCACTGAATTTTAATCGTCTCATTTGCAGCTTTTGGCACTAGGTGAAAGTTCAAGTTATCGGATATGGGTTTCCGCATTTTACGTAGAAAAATTATTTAGGTATTGATTTTTATTTCTAAACTTGTATTTTACGTACTGGTATGATGGATACCAATGTAAGTAAGAATTGAATAATGATAATTAATATATTTATATCTTACATATTCGAAAATGTGGAACCGTCCGATAACACAGAATGTACTCTAAAATAGAACATGTTAAATATCCCATCAACTTTTAATTATTTACGTTTAGTATAGGTTTAACGTCTGCTTCGGAACCAAAGGCCATGTCTCTGACGTCTAAAGGAAAATAAATAGAAGGGACTGGAAGAAGCAGTCAGAAAGGAAAGTGGCTCCATGGACAAAGTCACGACGCTCATGGATGCTGAAAAACTACGTGAATGCTGTCACTTACCGAGGAATGTGACAAAAATGGTCACAAGCACCGGTGGCTGCACTCAAGGATGGAAGATGAAAATGAAGAGGTAATAGTAAATGAAGTCTACGAGCCTACATAACACAAAATCTAAGACCTCGTACGTAATTGTGGAGCGTAACCCTAGCGCTATCCTCTAAAACTGCATGGAGAGTTAAAAAAAACTTTACACAAGGTAAACATAAAATAGACAATACATAATCCAAATTACAACAGTTTGAGTCCCAAGGGACGCCACCCCCCTTCTCTTCCATTCACCAAAGACAGCTTCAGGAACCCCTCTGGGCTTATTTACAATAAGCAGTTTAGAATAGATTCATAACAATAAATGCACTGGTCATCTAAAAATCACTTGATTGGTTATCCATTTCATTTTCACGGTACTGAAGGAACACTATTCAACAACCGATGTTCCAATATCGCTTACTATACAATGATCCACTGTACAATCGCACTAGCGTGTCAATGCCCGATCTTCTAAACTTGTATTTTACGTACTGGTATCATGGATACCAATGTAAGTAAGAATTGAATAATGATAATTAATATATTTATATCTTACATATTCGAAAATGTGGAACCGTCCGATAACACAGAATGTACTCTAAAATAGAACATGTTAAATATCCCATCAACTTTTAATTATTTACGTTTAGTATAGGTTTAACGTCTGCTTCGGAACCAAAGGCCATGTCTCTGACGTCTAAAGGAAAATAAATAGAAGGGACTGGAAGAAGCAGTCAGAAAGGAAAGTGGCTCCATGGACAAAGTCACGACGCTCATGGATGCTGAAAAACTACGTGAATGCTGTCACTTACCGAGGAATGTGACAAAAATGGTCACAAGCACCGGTGGCTGCACTCAAGGATGGAAGATGAAAATGAAGAGGTAATAGTAAATGAAGTCTACGAGCCTACATAACACAAAATCTAAGACCTCGTACGAAATTGTGGAGCGTAACCCTAGCGCTATCCTCTAAAACTGCATGGAGAGTTAAAAAAAACTTTACACAAGGTAAACATAAAATAGACAATACATAATCCAAATTACAACAGTTTGAGTCCCAAGGGACGCCACCCCCCTTCTCTTCCATTCACCAAAGACAGCTTCAGGAACCCCTCTGGGCTTATTTACAATAAGCAGTTTAGAATAGATTCATAACAATAAATGCACTGGTCATCTAAAAATCACTTGATTGGTTATCCATTTCATTTTCACGGTACTGAAGGAACACTATTCAACAACCGATGTTCCAATATCGCTTACTATACAATGATCCATTGTACAATCGCACTAGCGTGTCAATGCCCGATCATACCTTTACAACTGCCGTAGTCCCCTATAAATGTATTAATTATTGGGTATAGTTTAAAGGGAGCACCACGTACGTTATATAGAAAGGTACAATCCAATTGAATAAAAATAATTCCTACATTTCTATACGTATTATATAACAGGAAGATAAGAAAATGAATTTCCAAATTTGAAACGATTTTTTTAAAACCACGTATCAGTTTCCCCATTTCTGGTCGAAGTATAAATTCAGATATCATTTGGAAACAGACATGCCGACGTCAAGATGATGCTGTTAAAACCATGTATCGGTTTTCATGTTTCTACTCGAAGTGTAAATTCAGATATCATTCAGAAACATACATTCCGATATCTACTATGAGTCGAAATGGTTGCTAAGTCGATACCCACCGTTAGCGCTACGAGTTCGACAGCAAACGGCATCGAATCGACATTCATATGTTTGTTGGGGGACGCCACCCCACTTTCTTCTATTCACCAAAGACAGCTTCAGGAACCCCTCGGGGCTTATTTAAAATAAGCAGTTTAGAATAGATTCATAACAATAAATGCACTGGCCATCAAAAAATCACTTGATTGGTTATCCATTTCATTTTCACGGTACTGGAGGAACACTGTTCAACAACCGATGTTCCAATATCGCTTACTTTACGTTGATCCATTGTACAATCGCACTAGCGTGCCATTGCCTTATCGTACCCTTACAACTGCCGTAGTCCCTTATAAGTTATAAGTGTATTAATTTTAAAGGGAGCACTACGTTATAGAAAGGTACAATCAAATTGAATAGAAATAATTCCTACATTTCTTTACGTATTATAAAACAGGAAGATAAGAAGAAAATGAATTTCAAATTTGAAACTATTATTTTAAAACTACGTATCTGTTTTCGCACTTCTGGTCGAAGTTTAAATTCAGATATCGTTTGGAAACAGACATGCCGACGTCAAGATTCTGCTGTTAAAACCATTTATCGGTTTTCGTGTTTCTACTCGAAGTGTAAATTCAGATATCATTTAGAAACAGACATTCCGATATCTACTATGAGTCGAAATGGTTGCTAAGTCGATACCCACCGTTAGCGCAACGAATTCGACAGCAAACGGCATCGAATCGACATTCATATGTTTGTTGGGTAGATTAACTCTCACTCAGTATATATAGGTGAGTAATTAGTTCACTCGAGTAATGAAGGACCTGAGTTATGAAATGCACCGCGGAGTTATGAAGTATTTTCAAATTTGTTTCAATTATAGAAAACGATATACGTTATGAATTTCGTCCTAGTTCTCACTCAAAGACCGTAATTTTCTCCAAGATTTTAATCATAGAAAAGAATCAGTGTCCCTGAGCTATGAAGTGGCTCTGAGTTATGAAGAAACAAAAATTTAATAACTCAGGAGTTTCACTGTATTTTTATAAGACTAAAACTGACGACAGAAAATATGAGACTCATAACAGCTTTTCTATAACTTTTTACACGAATCGAATACACATCGTTTTTATATCTAGAACTATGCATCGTTTTAATAGAAAAATATATATCTATCGATTTCGTTACTATTTTTCGATGTATTAAATTATATATTGATTCGACATCTAAAATAGAAGGAGATTTATGATGTCGATTTCAGGGTTTTTCCATGTATCGATTCGATTAAAATTAATTAATGAATTTAGATCTCCGCTGTCCCAGCTTTGAATTCGACATAAGAAGATATCAAATCGCTAGACCGTTGTTTATAGGGTAGTCGTGTCCTCAAAACGTTTTTTTTAATTCGAGCTCATAGAAAATGAAATTTTTAAAAAGTTACAATTATATAAATTCTTGACATACACCTATATATTTCTACTTCGCTGTTATTACCATTTGTAATAAGACTGAGTTGTGATTTTGGAAATAAAAGCGGGGCCTGCCAGTACAGAAAGAAAATTTGTTTTAGCGTTAGAATTTAATGTAAATCTATTATTAAACAGAGTTTCAGTGTTTGTGACTGTGATGAAAGTTTAAAGTTGTGAATTTATGAAAGGTTTTAAAATCCAACCATAGATACCTCTCACTCAGTATAGGTTAATAAATAGATACTTTGATTTCTATAATTATTGTGTTACATTCAACAAACAGACATTTTAAGCTCTATGAAATATTTTAGGTAGTAGGGTACTAAGTTCCAAGTTATTCGTTGGTTCTACAATTTCGGACACGTCAGAAAAGAAAATATTACAATTATTATTTAACTTCTATTCTAATTGGTATCATTGATATTAATTGAAAATAAAAGTTAAATAATGATTATTATATACAGAATTTTATGTGTTCGAAATTATGGAACCGTGCGATAACACGGAACTTACCCTAAGATGGGACATGTTGAATTTCTAAACCAATTGCTTCTAATAACCTCTTCTGGATTATAAGATTGATTTTTTTTAGTTCAGGACGTCACCGGTCAGTGGGTCAGTGATTTTTTATCACTGAAGAGAGTCGGTACTATGTGAATAGGTCCGTTGAATTTAAAGTAAGGATATATATTTTCACTGACACCGAATCACTGAGAGGAGAGTGATGGAGACGGACCCGGTGACGTGCTGGACGGATATCGGTGATGTGTGAAGCAGCCTTAATGGTGTTTCATATCTCGGATTGCTACAGGACATTATTTGGTGCTAGTTTGCTATGCGATCTGATCATCATTTACTGGTTTGGCATGCGATCTATTTAGAATTTATTAGTAAATATAAAAGATACAATCAGGTATACGAGATACCAAATATATATAGTATTTTATTTCCTTGAATAATTATATACCATTTACATATGCAAAGCCTTAATATGGAAATACTTCAAGAAAATATCGTTATATAAACTACATCCTACCAAACTTATATGAAAATAAAGTAAAAATAAGCAATTAATATATGTTTTTTTTTACTTTTAATGCATTGTGACAATATCATCTCATCTATGTTGTTTGTATTGTATCACAGTTACTTAAAAAGAAAAATTATCTTTAATTATTAAAATAAAAATACTAATGCATTTTCAGATCACATTAACCTCACAAATCGCATACCAAACTAGCACCCACTATTTGGCCCATACTGCACCATTCTGCATCTCGTTCTTCACTTTGGTGGATGCAAGACGGCGCTCCACCACATTGAATAAATGCAGTTCTAGAATTTCTCATTGAAAAGGCTAGCGGTCGATTTATTAGCAGAAAAACGGAAAATTCCTGGCCAGCACACAATCAATATCTCAACCCTTTGGATTTTCACGTGTTGACTGCTGCACAAACTCGAGTTTATATATGAAAGAGAATATTCCAAAATGTTTAAAGTTTGCTGAAAGGTATAACCTGGGGACCCCTAAGAAATTTGAAAGAATGTTTCGAAGTTTGTTTCGTTCTGTCTTCAGGCTGGAGGAGGTCATTTCCAACAACTTCTGTAGAGCCACAGAAGATGTGGTTCATATGATACAGCCATATATATAGGACAATAAATGTTTAATAATAATACTTTCTTTTCCATCAACGTGGTGTATTTATGATGACAGTTGATGCATTACAAGTGCTCTAATTCGCAATTTAAAAATGTCGTTTCTGATGGAACACAGTGTGTCAGTGGATGTATTGTATAGTCCATAAGCTGTATATCAAGTCTAATAGACTGATAGTTATTAACTTAATCACAATATTCAACCATTGGCTGTAGCAAAAATAATCAAAACCATACTGCTACACTGTATTTCATCAGATAACTTTTTTTTAATTGTGAATTAGAAACACTTAAAAATATGTAAAATACCATTACAGATGCATCACTTTGAAGGAAAAGAAAGGATTTTTATTATTATCAAACATTTATTGTCTTATACCATATGAGGCACATCTCCTGAGGTCCTACAAATGTTGTTGAAAATGACCCCTACCGATGTGAAGACAGAACGATGCACGCTTCAGAACATTCTTGCATACTTTCTTGAGAGTCTTATTGTTATATTTTTGAGCGAAGATTTGAACACATTGTATTAGAGACTCATTGGGATCTGTTTTTTATATATATATATAAACTTATAAACTCGAGTTTGTGCAGCAACCCATATTCGAAATTCCAAAGAGTTGAGATCTGGACTGTGTGCTGACCAGGAATTTTATTTCCGCACTTCTACTAATCACTCGACCTCGAAACTTTTCCTTAAATTCTAGAGCTGTATTTGTGCTATTTGGTCTTGCATCCACCAAAGTGAAGAAGTTGCAGGCTGGGCCAATTAATGTGCTGGAGCAATCAGAGTTTTGAAAACTATTAACTGGTCACAGTTAAGTTGCCATATTAGTTAAGAAATGCTTGAACAATTGGAACCATTCCATCAGAGGTGGGCAGCGACGCTGCCGCTACCGCTACAATTTCAGAAAAGCAGGGGCGCTGCTGCTTCAGCTACAGCAGAATGTAGCGGCAGCGCTACAGCGCTAATTTCCAAAAAATTATCATATATGCTGTAAAATTAAATTTATTATTTTTACGGCCACGTACAGTGTAGAAATTAAATGTTGATCCCCTGAAAAATGATTACACGCAAGGATTAGGGCAAATACAAAATAGCTACGAGACATAACTGTCCTTGTTCAAGAGAGAGCACAAGAAGAAACCATTGGAAACTAGTGATGCAGTTTTTAAGAGTGTCTGTGTGGAAAAACCACCCACTGTAGAATACTGAAACTAATTGCCTCTTATGTTTCACCTATTACCATGCAGGCCTCTTTTTAAGGATACACACAAGGTTACTGTGGGTGGAGATGTATCTTAAAACTGATTACCAAACAGTACTCTACAATGACAAAATGCGTGAAAACTCTCGACAGCCCTGACTGATGGGCTGAAGCATGTCTCACCACATCGCCAACGAATTTGACGTCAACATGGAAGTTGAGATGTGATAGTTTGGGCTGGGACCATTGGAAATGAACTGGTTGGTTCTTCCAGGATTCCAGGAGTAAAAATAAACTATGCTAATTGTATTAACTTTTTGAATTGTGCATTTGTTCATTGGCTGAAAAGGAAACCTGCTGCGTTAAAAAAAATTATTTTCATACACAACAACGCCCCTTCTCACTCTAGTAAGGCAACTGTGAATTTCCTGAGAAGTAATAAGTTTGTCAATGACAAGTTGATGGTATGGCCCAGTCTGTCTCTAGACCCAAATGAAAACCTTCAAACCATCCTATAGCAGAAGGTGTAGGACGTCAGTTCTCGTCAAATGATGAGCTCTGGAAGGATACTGAAGACTCTTGTAAGAGGATAACGTCTGATATAATTCTGAAATTGACAGATTTGATGGCTAAGCGTCTTTTAAAAATGGTGGAAAAGAGGTGAAATCAAACCGAATATTGACTTTAAATTATCAGTTGAACTACAAATGAACACTATTGCTAAAAAAATCACAATATATATAGATTATTACCCAGCAAACATGTCCGAATCTATTCGATATCGGGTTTTGTCTAATTTGTTGCGTTGGTAGCGCATGCCGGTAATAGAAATGAAATATACATAAATTTGATATCTAACTGAATGTATCTAAATTACTTAACTTTTTAGAAATCTAATTTTTTTCTAAATTGATTACCAAAAATATGCATTCAAAATGGAATCGTTTATTTTCAAATCCGAAATAGTTTGATGCATATCGAAACAACACCAATAATTAGATATCAATTATATTAGTGAATTCCGTTTAAAAATATACCTCTAAAGTTTAGTATCGTTTATTTTCAAATCCGAAATCGTTTGATGCATATCGAAACAACACCAGTAAATTTAGATATCTTTCATATTATTGAATTCCGTTTTAGAATAGATATCTAAAATTTCGTATAATTTATGATCAATTCCGATATCTACCTAAATGAATCGAAACAACATCAGTAATTAGATATATATTATATTACGGAATCCGTTTTAGAATATAGATACCTAAAATTTCATTCTATTCATGATCAGAATAGTGTTTCTGATCATAAACCGAAAATGTATTTGAAAGATCAGATTTTTCTTTATAGTTACTATTTAGAAACAATAAGTGAAATATATATATATTTTTTATTCAACATATGGCACCCTTTACAAACAAGTCAAGGCCGGGGCCTCCTTGGTCTTTATACATGACAAGATAAATTAAAAATTCAAAGTCCATATGGCCACCTAAGCACAAGGCTTCCAGGGCAACTTAAATTAAAATGTCTGTTTAAAATGTATCATTTAGAAAGAGTTCTGAATACTGTATATCGGTATCAATATAAATATCGGTATCAGTTAATAAATATTTTTAATTTAGATGTATGTGTATTTGATATCGATATGGTGTCTATTGCATTACTAAAACGCTTTCGTTTATATCTCTTTTATATTTATTTGAGAGTTGCATCTCTAATCTAAAAATGTATCTAAACGAAGCGATGTCTCTTTTTGGTTACTATTTTAGAAATGAAAAATGAAGATTCTATGAGTCATTAAGAAAGAGTTCTGACACAGTATAATGGTATCAACAATCCATCGAAACAGTTTCTAAATAACTTCAATTTAGATATGTTTTTTTTATCGCATTTGGAGTCTTTTCCATTACTAAAACGATTTCGTTTATATTTATTTAAGTGTTGCATCGCTAATCTACAAATGTATCTGAACGATGCAGAGGGATGGATTTGTTTCTTTTTCTACATCGAAAGTGTAGGGCACGTTGTATCGTTTAGAAATATAATTGACACGGCTATGTTTGCTGGGATGGTTATATTTTAATGCTTTTGATTCATTCACTTTCATCACAGAACTTTCATCTTTACGATAAGCTAGTCGTGTCCTCGAAACGTTTTTTTTTTATTCGAGCTCATAGAAAATGAAATTTTCAAGAAGTTACAATTATATAAATTCTTGACATACACCTATATATTTCTACTTCGCTGTTATTATCATTTGTAATAAGACTGAGTTGTGATTTTAGAAATAAAAGCGGAGGCTACCAGTACAGGCAGGCCCCGCTTTAATTACCAAATCATAACTCAGTTTAATTACCAAACGGTCAGTAAAGCTAGCAAAAGTAACAAGGAATATATATTTATAATTGTCACTCCTTGATTATGCATCTCATTTTCTATGAGTTATAATGAAAGAAAATTGGTTTCAGCGTTAACATTCTATGTAAATCTATTATTATACAGTGTTTCAGTGTTTGTGACAGTGATGAAAGTTTGAAGTTGTAAATTTATTAAAGGTTTTAAAATCCATCCATAGATAACTCTCACTCAGTATAAGTTAGTAATAAATTAATACCTACTTGGATTTCTATAATTATTGTGTTATATGGAACAAACAGACATTTTATGCTCTATGAAATATTTTATGTAGTAGAGTACTAAGTTCCAAGTTATTGGTTGGTTCTACAATTTCGGACATGTCAGCAAAGAAAATATTATAATTATCATTTAATTTCTATTCTAATTGTTATCATGGATAACAATTGATAATAAAAGTTAAATACAGTTAATTCAACGGGACATGTTGAATTTCTGAACCAATTGCTTCTTATAAATAACCTTGATGCCTGAAATAATCACGAAAAACTTGTCTCCGTTTTCCATGTCTACGAACGGTAATCATTTCGAGATATATCTCAAAATAATTACCGCTTTTGATGAAGCTTAGGCCTGAGTGTATATAAAAAAAATTCATTCAAATATATCCAGATTGGCAGAGTGGTGGCGATCCAGAGCCCAAAACTGCGTGGCCCAGGTACGATACCTAGACACATCACTTCATTTCTACCCATTTATTTGTATGTATAACATTAATAAAAGTGATATGCCCCCAATTGTAAATTGCAATCTATATAAAAAAGTAGATGTAGGTAAGAAATACAGTTCGATATTTTAACTTTCTTCAGAAAATGTATCTTCAATATAGATATATATTTGACATCAAATTTGCTGTCTATTTCGTTACTAAAACGCTTTCGTTTCTATGCGTCATTTAGAAAGAGTATTGATACAGTATAATGGTATCAACAATCCATCGAAACAGTTTCCAAATATCTTCAATTTAGATATGTTTTTATATCGTATTTGGTGTCTTTTCCATTACTAAAACGATTTCGTTTATATATCTTTTTTATTTATTTGAGTGTTGCATTGCTAATCTAAAAATGTATCTAAACGATACAGAGGGATCGATTTGTTTCTTTTTTCTACATCGAAAGTATAGAGCACGTGGTATCGTTTATAAATATAGTTGACACGACTATGTTTGCTGGGTAGGCTTCACTTGTTATATTATCATATATAATATAATATAAATGCATTAGTATGATAATATAATAGGTAGATTTATTATATTTTTGTTTTCAGAGGTTGAGTGTGGGAATTAGAAATGGTGTAATATCATAAATTAAATTGGGAATGGTTGTAACTGTGGAGAGATTCAGATCATTTACTTGACTGTTCTTGTGTCACTTCTTTGTTCATATTTCCTCTTTTTATTTTATCTTTTTAATTCGATTTTTAGGAGCTGTTACATTAATTTCTATTGATTTCATATTTAGCATTTAATATTTTCAATTTATATTTTATTTTAGAATTGGTAATTTATTTAAAAAGTTAATAGATTTTTGTAATATAGTAGATCGGTATCATATTTACTTTAGGTGATCATATTAGGCATTGGTTTTTCTTTTTAATTTATGTACTTCACCTGATGATGAATTGGATAATCAATTTTAAAGCTTGAGTTAAATAAAATATTTCCAACACTGAGTCTAGAAAAACCTTACCAAAATAGATATAAAATTATTTAAAAAGTTTATTTATGCATTTTTAGTGTTATGCTTAGTACGCTGGAAATGAGTAACTTTTAGTAAAATGATTGTAGCATCCAAAATAATATTTGAATTACTTACAATTTTCTAAAGTTACCTGCAATGTAGATGCACATTTCCAGAACATTTAAGAAAAACCATTGAGTTAGACCCATTTTATTGCAATAAACACATTTGCATGAAAGCTTAATACGTTGTGTAAGTTGATCGTATTAAACGGTTTTGTCTTAATATCAAATATTCACATTGCGTATCATTATTATGTTCGTACTAGGAATCTTTGTTTGAATATCAGTTGGTCTTTCTGCGCGGATTTGTCTGAATATCACTTACAACTGATTAGCTATCATGGGTCGCGCACTTGTATAGATTTTATCTAGATCCCTCAGATAACTTTTATATTTTTGATATTGAAAGAAGCGGCAGCGCTGTAGCGCGAAAAACCTCTAGCGCTTCTGAAAAAAGTAGCGGCGCTGCCGCTACCGCTACATTAGCACAGAAGTAGCGGCGATGGCGCTACACAAAAAGAAGCGGCGCTGCGCTCACCTCTGCATTCCATTAATAATTGCAACGAAGATCATTACCTTAGCATCATACCTATCATTTGTTTTCCAGATATTTCGAGGATTTTCATTCGTATTTTTTCGATGTGTTTTTGATGGAGGCAAATTAACTTCTCATCTGTCCAAACGATTCAATTGGCAATGTTGGATGGTTGCCATAATCCACTCACAAAACCGCTATTTATGTGGTTTTCGTTAATGGTCGAACTGAAGTTCAATGATAGAAACGGAAACTAAATGAATGTATGACGATCCTCAACCACGTGGTTTTGGTGTGGATGAAATCTGCTGAAAAGCTTTTCTGAGAGAAAAACTAGTGGTTTCTTCAAAGAAACTCTTCACCTCCTGAATCGCAGTTTGTGTTTTTTTGCTTTTGTTATCATTTGCTTTTCTTGTGAATAGAACCAGTTTCATTGAATAGACCACGAACTCTTGTGAACTTTTTCAAGTGGTAATATTTAGCCATCCTTCCATTTATCTTGGGAAAGCATATGAATTTTCGACATACTGTTGAAGAAGAAGGTGTTTTGGCAAACTACAGAGTACAGGACGATGCATTTCTTCTCAAATTCAAAAACTTTTTAAATTGAAGAATAATACTTATATTAATAAGGTGATAGAAATCCACTCTCTAAGGACAAAATGGCTTATACATAATACGACTTGAAGCAATTTAATTTCTCCCATTTCGCAATTTAAAAATGACGATTTTGATAGAATACAGTGTTCAAGCATGTCAAAAGCAATAGAAAATAATCAAATAATTGACATTTCTTCTATTTGGATGATTAATCCATATATTTTTATTAATCCGTAGATTTATTTTTAAAAAGTTCAGACCTCAAGGGGGGGGACATCTGCCCCAAATGCCCCCCCCCCCCCCCTTGTATACGCGCCTGCGTTCTAACTGATCATCAACCGCTTCTCAGAGCTAAGCATAAGAAAAAACCTCGCGATCTACCCAGAGAAGAAAGATGGTTGGAATATATTTCTATCTTCACAGCCGATATCCGGCACATCAAAGGTTCTCGCAATGTTGTAGCAGATGCCTTATCACGTCATTATGATGGAAGAATCATAACATTGGTACTAAATCAATATAAACTTACTGAAATGATACCACAACCTAACGTCGCAGCTATTTTCTCACACAATGATGAGGAAAATCTTGCAAATGCTCAAGCTGTAGATACGGAATTAAATAAAATACTTGATGGCTCTATAAATGTTCATCTCCTCTCATCAAAGTTGGCGATATATATTGCAATGTCGCAAATAATGATAACGTTACTCGCAGATACATTCCAGTTAGTCTCAGGTTCAAACTATTCTCAGATTGCCACTAGCTGTTTAGGTCATCCTGGTATTCGAGCAACAAGGAAATATTTAACTGGAAACTATTTCTGGCCTTCAATGAATAAAGATCAAACCAAATGGACAAGAACATGCATTAGCTGTCAAAGAGCTAAAGGTCACCTCCATGCTAATTTTTTATTGCTTGAATCAACGAGGCTAATGTTTCTTATCATTTTACCACAAACCCCATCAAATTTGATAGCATATTTTTAATTTTATCTGCTTTTAAAGATTTTTATAATCAAAACTCTACAAAACCTATTTTACTTCTGGCTTTCTAATTGTCTGTCAGAAGAAGAAGAATGTACACCATTTGTTTTGATTGTCAACTAGATATTAGGTATAAGAAATCAATTTAATTCTCGTGTAAAGGTATAAAATTGGATATACTTATTATAGAAACGTTTATATACTTTAAGAAACAATTAATATCTTGAAAGAAGGCCAAAAACGCATTGTTAGTTTTAAAATCTAAATTTACAATCAAAACAAAGAGTGTACAATCTTCTTCCTCAGCGTCAGGTTAGTGATTCGTACAATTGTTGCACACAGAGTATTACAAAACTTTGAAAACAAATAATAAAATATATACTGAACCGAATTGTATTCGGTTTGCCGAATAATGATCGTAGACCTTAGTTCTATAATATTATGTAAAAAACTCATTTTTGGAGAAGACCTTAAGGTAGATAGTCACAACACAGCAGCTGTTGAGAAAATTCCTCCAGCATCATCTAAATTCAGTTAGATTCATCTGGATATTGTAGGTCCACTTCCTGTTAATAAAAACAACAGATATCTTCTGACCATTATCGATAGATTTTATAGATGGCCTGAAGCTATTCCTATACCTGACATAACATCGGAAACAGTTGCTTATCATTTTCTAATTATTTGGGTCGCACGTTACGGTGTACCAAAATCAGTTACCACGGACCGTGGAGCTTAATTTGAAAGCCATCTTTGGAAAGAACTTATGAAAACGCTTGGATCTATTGAAATAAGAACTACTGCTTATCACCCTCAATCTAACGGGTTAATCGAAAGATTTCATAGAAGATTAAAGGTCTCCATTAGAGCTAAAGTAGATGATGATGCTCAACATTGGATTGATAAGCTTCCATTTATTCTTTTATCCATTCGTACTTCTCTCAGAGAAGATATTATTTTTTCTCTTTCTGATAGTCTCTTTGGTACTTCACTAACTCTTCCATCTTATATTTTATCCTCAGATAACAAGAATTATGAAAATAAGTTTCTACCTATACGAAACAACTAACTTCATTCATGAAATGCATTCCAGCTGTTACAACACGTAATTTCAGTTCTAAACCTTGTATCAATGTAGATCACTAAGGCACAGTACTCATGTATTTATTAGAAATGATGCTAAACATGGTTTGCAACAAAACTACAATGGTCCATTTCGTGTACGCGTAATCAGTCGCACAGATAAATATTTCACGATCTACGGCGAGGACTTGACCAAATCTCAATTGACAGACTGAAACCTGCCTATTTGGCAGATGAACTACTTATTACTCCTCAACCTACTCCCACACATCTGGTATTCATATCGAATAAAACTATTCCAGCAGAAACTAACAATCATAATGCTATAAACCATGAACCTTTGCCAGCTATTGTAAATGATGAACCTGCTAATTCACTGTCTCAGACTTTTAAAGTCTCAAACCCTTGATGTGAATTAACCAACGCATGATTCTCGAACACAGTTTTCCTATCATCTTATTATCGGGTTAAATATATATATAAAACTTCACTAACAGACTTCACTATTACCTACAACTGATTTTTTTTATAATTCCTCGCATTCGAATATGATAACGATAAGAAAACTTATGTTTTTTTTCTGTTTCTTTACTCATTCATTCCGGTTTTCTAGCTCGTGATACTACTAAATCACATGACTCTTATTGTATTCTTATTATCTTATATACAAATCTATTGAGAGTGGTTTTAGCCTATTTATATAATTGAAAACTTCTCCTTTATATTTTTAACAAGTCATTCCTTGCTAGAATTATATTGCATATTTCATCAATGCATATTTGGATTCTTCATCCACACTCTTAGTCTTTTCACAGACCTCTTTAGGTCTTCTAGAGGAGGGGCAGTTGTATTGCCTCACATCATATATTCTTATATATAATCCTTAAGTATAAAATACTAATCATATTTCTCCTTATCTTTATTATATTAATTATCTTATTTTAACAGCATGCTCTTTCCTAGTGTTACCATTAACTTAATTATCTTTAATAACAAGTTGTAATACAAATAATCTTATATCCATACAATTAACCAGGATACAGTAACATAGGGTATGGTAATCAGCTGATCGAATCTATAGTTTGACGTGACCACCGAGTGATTGGAAATGGCTAATCTGACCACACTTTGAAACATGGAAAAACCTACTTAAACTTAGTCACTTCTAAATTTAATTTTTTCTTATCAATTACTAACTAGGCATTGATTAAATTGTATTTCCATTATTTTTTTCCTTATTTGTTATTCATAGGAACTACAATTAAGCAGTTAACTAGCACTAGTTTAGGCTCCTATGTAGCATATTTTCAAGACCATATCTTTTATAGATAAGTTAAAGAAATGAACAATAAAAACACACCTGAATTATATCTATATATTCAACTTTAAGGTTCAATCGCCATTTACGCTTTTCTTTTGCACGAAACCCTTATAAAATGACTTCAATCTTCTCGATATTAACATGCAAATACGAGGAATTATGAGCCGCTCGGTCACAAACAAGGAATGTGTTGTTGTGGTGACGTCATATTTTTGTGTCGTCTGCTAGGTACTATACCCAATTATGTTCCTGTACCCTGCATACAACCATCATCACACGCGGGTCTAGGACATTTCGTCCACGGGCAACTCGTCCACGGACAATTCGTCCACGAATTGCTTTATTTTGTATTTTAAAGTGTATATGGGATATATTTCATAATATTTTTCACTATTACATTAATAGCCAGGTGTAACTATGTAATATTATCATAGTGATTTAAGCCGAACCATTTCATATGAACACATAAATAATGTTTATCTATCGATTACAGTTATAAAATTATATATGCTAAACAGGTTGACTGTATCATTAAGTTATTTACCTTTAATATTTTGCATAAATTGATGAGTTATGAGTATCCAAAATATGAAATAAAATTGTACTAATAGCTAATAAGACTAAATCTTGAAACGTAAGAATGAGAATAATATAATTATAATAGAGGAATTACTAATTATCTTATATGGTTTTATTATGAGTCTGAAAATATTGAACAATCCGATAACACAGATGTTTTGACGTTTATATAATTGAACGTTACACTAAAATGAACCAATGTCTAGCTAATTCTTTTATATAATATTTAAATATCAATCACTTGTTTAGTAGTACATACATGGAGGTATTTTACGTTTTCTCTGTTGAAAAAAATGTTGTCATAAAAACTAATTTCTGAACCAATATTGCTTCTAATAAGCTGATCTGAGTAACAATATTGATGTTTATGGTAGTTATTGTGAATATAGAAAGAGAGTCTCCGTTTTCAATGTTTAAGTTTGTACTATAATAATTTCGAGACATACCTCGCTATTATTATAGATTTTATAAGACCAGGTTACAATAAAAGCGAGGCCTTCCTGCATTTCATTAAATAAAGTATTCAGTTTTATTATTTTCTTGTTTCCGGCCAGCAGGAGCAGGAGAAGAAGATTGCAATAATAATTAAGGCAAAGACCATAATTTTCTAATTACCATCAAAAAAGGGTGTTTCTACTTTTAAATTGTAGAATATATATAAATAGTATATAATAAACAATATGTACACATTATAATTATAATACAAAATAAAGCTTTTCGTGGACGAAATGTCCGTGCACGATCACACGCACACCTTATATTTGTAACCGATAGTAACAACCCTCGCGAAGCTAGAAAGTTTACAAACAATATATTCGATAGGTCTAAAAAACAAAGCACTCTCTTTGAATATTACACGCCAACCGTCAGTACTCAGTATAGACGCTGAACTAGTTAAAAAAAACAGCTGTGTATAGTTCTTATACTTTGTGATATTTAATTTCATAGACACATATCTTTTGATATACTTATAGTCTTCTTCCCATTGAGAATTCCTTCTTTACGTTTGTGATAACTATATTTTAGGACCTATAAAAAAAAACATTTTAGGACCTTGAAAAAGACATTTTAGGACCTCAAAAAAGGCAGTTTAGGACCTAAAAAATGGCATTTTGTGACCTATAAAGGCATTTTAGGACCTAGAAAAGACATTTTAGGACTTATCACATACACTTTTAGGATTAATAAATAGGTATTTACAACGAATAAATAAGCATTTTGGAATATAAAATCAACAGTATTTATTCCGTTTAAATAAAAAAAAATGGTGAAGACAAATAAACAATTCAATACAGACAATATTTAACAATTCAATGAATCTAGTTTGTGGTAATTTTATTCAAATTTAACCTAAAAGTATTATAAAAAAATTAGATAAATTGAAATTCATGAAATGAAACTAATTCCAATATCAAATTTGAAATTTGTATTTACAGCAAACCCTCGTAATAGACAACCTCAGACTAAACAAACCATACATTAGATAATTAGACCAATTAAGATATTCTGAAACTGTTGTACAGGAAAAACCACTTGCAAGACAAAACACAATTTTTGTCCCCTGACAGTTTTTCTATTGTAAATATTACAAATATTACTAGGTTCTACATATATTACTCTTTGAATAGGTTATTATATTTATTATTCGCAATTTTATTTTTTTATTAATGGCAGAGTCTGTGCTAAAACAAATTGATGTGAAGAGTTACAGAAAACTAGATACAGTGGTGATTATGCTAATTCTTGAAGTAATACAAGTAGTTTATTTATATAATAATTCAGACAGATTTTGATTGAATTATAACGTTATATAAATTTGCCAATATAACTCATCAACTTTACCGACTTACCAAATTATCAAATAGTATAAAAAACCCAAAATAAGACTTCGCATAATTTTAGGAATTTATGATATTTTAGGACTTTATGGCATTTTAAGGACTTTATGGAATTTATTGACTTTATGACATATATTGACTTTGTGGTATTTTATGGCATTTTAGGACTTTATGGCATTAGTCCGGGCTCTAGTGATAACATATATCTTGCTTTACATACCTATAAAACTTATTAATTGTCAGTATAATACTATAGCATTGGTTAATCATACTTATGCACAAATACGCATAATATATACCTACTCTCTTGAAGCATATCTATGAACACTGAACATCGTTGCTATCTTTTCAGCACAATATCTGCAGTTTCATCATCCCCAATAATTGGGTACAGTATAAATATATAATTTCATCTTTCTTTATATACAGCCTAATATATTATCAGTCATAATATAATGAATATTTACTACTCTATAATTATTATCGTACTTACTATTTCATAGCATGCATATATTTAATTAACAATATATATACTAAATATAACTGTTGCTCTAAAATAATAATTATGTATTCAATACAGGCATCCCCCGCTTTAGTTACCAAATCACGACTCAGTTTAGTTACCAAACGATAACTAAAGCGAATAAAAGTAACAAGAAATTTATAATTGTCACTCCTTGATTATATACCTCATTTTCTATGAGTTATAGAAAGAAAATTTGTTTTAGCTATTAGAGTACTACGTATATAAACATATTACTAATAATATACAGTCTTTCATTGTTTGTGACTGTGATGAAAAAGTTTAAAGTCGTGCATTCATTAAATGTTTTAAAATCCATCCATAGCTTTACTCTCACTCAGTATAGGTGAGTAATTAATGGATACTTAGATTTCTATAATTATTGTGATACATTTAACAAACAGCAATTTTATGCTCTATGAAATATTTTTGGTAGTAGGGTACTAAGTTTCAAGTTAATGGTACGTTCTGCAATTTCGAATACGTCAGAAAACAAATATTATTATTATTTAACTTCCATTCTAATTGGTATCATGGATACCAATTGAAACAAAAGTTAAGTAATGATTATTATATGAAGATTTTCACGTGTTTGAAAATATGGAACTTACCCTAAAATGGGACATGTTGAATTTCTGAACCAATTGCTTCTAATAACCTCTTCTGGATTATAATTTTGATGTTTTTTTTAGTTACCGTGAAATAATCACAAAAAATTGTCTCCGTTTTCTATGACTACGAACGGTTCTTATTTCGAAACATGACTCGAAATAAGTTAAAAATGAGTTGTACTTAAAACGAGGTCTGCCTGTATCACAGTATATGTAATATTAGTAATAATCAGTTCTCGATATGGTGCGTATACAGTATGGGCCACAAAAATGTTTCCTCTTTTTCAAATACTTATAAATCGTTAACCAATGAACGAAAAAACTGTATTTTGGTCTCTTTTTTACTGCCTCTTATTGTACTATTAACTGGTATAAACTATTTTTTACTAATGGACATAGTTTAAGAAAAGCTAAGCAATGAGTGAGAAAGACTATTTTTGTCATTGCGCGAAGGTTATTCTTAGAGCTAACTCTGTGATTTTACTTACTAATAGGCAATGAACAAAGGAAAAAAATATAATGGTAGACATTTTAATGCACGATGCTTACACTTCTTCCTTTCCTTAGAAACTATTTGGAAATATAACAACTTCAGATACATTTTATTCAGATAAGCACCGCTTTTATAACCTAAATCACAACTTATTCTTACCACAAATAGTAATGAATTGGTCAAATTTTTATATAATTGTAACTCCTTAAAAATTTCGTTCCCTATGAGTTCCAATTAATGAAACTGTTTTGAGGCCACGACTTAGAAAACAGATGAAAGCTCTGTGATGCATTAATTAAAATTAATAGATAATTAGATTTTTATAATTATTGTGTTTCATTGAACAATCAGGAATTTTGTGCTCTGTGAAATATTTTTAGCAATAGGGTATATATTCCAAGTTATTAATAGGGTCTGTATTTTCGAACACGTGATAAAGGAAAATATAATAATTATTATTTAACTACTATTTAATTAGTTACAAAATAGCTGAAGGTATGATACCAATTGAAATAAAAGTTAAATAATGGTTATTATATAGATTTATTGAGTCCGATTACCACTTCAAGTTTAATTATCTATAGTGTGAATCACTGAATTTTAATCGTCTCATTTGCAAATTTTGGTACTATGTGAAAGCTCAAGTTATCGGATATAGGGTTCCGCATTTTACGTATAACAATTATTTATGTATTGATTTTTATTTCTAAACTTGTATTTTACGTACTGGTACCATGGATACCAATTTAAGTAAGAATTTAATAATGATAATTGTTATATTTATTTCTTACATATTCGAAAATGTAGAACCGTTCGATAAAACAGAATTTACTCTAGAATGGAACATGTTAAATAGCCCATCAACTTTTAATTATTTACGTTTAGTAGAGGTCTGCTTCGGAACCAATGGCCATGTCGCTGACGTCAAAAGGAAATGAAATACAAGGGACTGGAAGTAGCAGTCACCCAACAAACATATGAATGTCGATTCGATGCCGTTTACTGTCGAATTCGTAGCGCTAACGGTGGGTATCGACTTAGCAACCATTTCGACTCATAGTAGATATCGGGATGTCTATTTCTAAATGAAATTTGAATTTACACTTCGAATAGAAACACGAAAACCGATACATGGTTTTCACAGCATCATCTTGACGTCGGCATGTCTGTTTCCAAACTATATCTGAATTTATATTTCGACCAGAAGTGCGAAAACAGATAGTACGTAGTTTTAAAAAAATCGTTTCAAATTTGGAAATTCATTTTCTTATCTTCCTGTTTTATAATGAGTATAAAAACGTAGGAATTATTTCTATTCAATTGGATTGTACCTTTCAATATAACGTACGTAGTGCTCCCTTTAAATTATACCCAATAATTAATCCACTTATAGGGGACTACGGCTGTGACAGGACAATAACCCCCCGTGCAAAAAAAAAAAACCCGCGGTCAAAAACCCCCCGTGCAATATACCCCCCGGACAAAAAAAAAAAACCGTACAATAAACCCCCCGGACAAGAACCCCCCAAGCAAAAAACCCCCGGTGCAAAAAAACCCCGGTCGATATAAATAGCATAATTCATTTTAATTAATTTTAATTAATTTTTTATTAATAAAATTAGTATATGCTATAAATATAAAGAGATATAGTGCACCTAAGGTTAGGTTAGCGGTCCGATTGGGGGGTTTGGGGGGGGGGGGCTTGCCCCCCCTCCCCCGGCCCCAGCTAACCAAAAGCTGTTTGTCCCACGTCTTAAGACGTCTGATACCCCTCGCTATAGAGGGATTTAAGACGTGGGGCAAGACGTGGGGCGGGGGACATCAGACGTCTTGCAGACGTCTAACCCTCTTCATTTGCACAGGGGTCCCCCTCTGCATGACGTCTGATCCCACGTCTTGTCCCCCTCTGACAGAGGGGGACATCCACCTGTCCCACGTCTTACCCCACTCCGTTTTCAAGGCGTGGGACCCACGTGGGACAGAGTGTGGATGTCCCTCGCTATAGAGGGATTCAAGACGTGGGACAGAGTGCGGATGTCCCTCGCTATAGAGGGAAGAGGGAAATAAGACGTGGGACCCACGTGGGACAGAGTGAGTATTCAAGACGTGGGACAGAGTGGGAATATCCCCCTCTGCAAGACGTGGGACAGAGTGTGGATCTCCCCCTCTGCAAGACGTGGGACAGAGTGCGGATGTCCCCCTCTGCAAGACGTGGGACAGAGTGCGGATGTCCCCCTCTGCAAGACGTGGGACAGAGTGCGGATGTCCCCCTCTGCAAGACGTGGGACAGAGTGCGGATGTCCCCCCTCTGCACGACGTGGGACAGAGTGTGGATGTCCCCCCTCTGCAAGGGGGGACATATCTCTCTTTTGGCTCAAACTACTTCGGTTAATTGGGGTATATAAATATATATAAGAAATAAAAAAGGATCATACTAATAATTATTGCAATTTTTAACCATATTGCATATAGTGTATATGTACATTTGGCTGTATATCATTTATTTTAATATTACATATTGTTATATACAAATTAAATGGGAAGAAATGGAGAAAGAATTGTAAAGGTCATCTCGGGAATCGAACTCAGGACTCTAGTATGATGTACTATTGAAGCCTGCGTCGCTACCTCTCAGCCATCCTGGACATGGTAGAAGTAGTATTAAAATGATATTTATCCAACTTGATTACTTGCGTGCTTCTTAAAATTATTTTAAATGAATATAATTTAATATTCTACATTTTGGTATCTTTTATTTTTTAATGTAAATGATAAGAATGTGTATAAAGTTATTTATTAATATTTGTAATGATAATGTTAATTAATGTTATTAACTACCTAATTACCTTTAACTGTTAATTAATATTACCTATAGTTACCTTCTGGTGATATCACTACCTTATACCTATCTAGTTACTTACTAGAGTTTATTTATAACTACCTAGTAACCTAGAAGTGATAACCACCAATCTGTACCTACTGGTGGTTATCACTACTTGCCTATTACGTAGTATTTATCAGTACCTACTTAGTTACCTACATTACTGTTTGTCAATACCTACCTAATTACCTACTGGTGTTTATCAATGCCTACCTAGTTGCCTACATCTGCTTATCAATACCTAATTAGTTACCTTCTTGTGTTTAACATTGCCTACCTAGTGGCCTACAACTGTATATAAAAACCAATATAGGTCCTAGTTAAATACTAGTATTCATCAATACCTACCTTGTTACCTACAACTGTTTGTCAATGCCTACGCTAGTTATCTACTAGTGTTTATCAATGCTTATCTAGTTACCTTGACAATACCTACCTAGATACCTACCAGTACCAATACCTACCTACCTAGTATACCTACTAGGTAGTGTTCATCAATCCGTACCTACTTACCTACTACCTAGTATTATTCATCAATGCCTACCTAGATAGTAGATACCTCCATCTGTTTATGAATACCTACCTAGTTATGATACGTAAATAAAGCTTGAGATAGATATACCTTTTTGGTATAACTTTTTTCCCGCGTAAAACAGACGAGGGACAGAGAGGGACATCCCGCGTGGGACAGACGTGGGACAGAGAGGGATATCCCGCGTGGGACAGAGAGGGACATCCCACGTGGGACAGACGTGGGACAGAGAGGGACATCCCGCGTGGGACAGAGAGGGACATCCCGCGTGGGACAGACGTGGGACAGAGAGGGACATCCCGCGTACTTTTTCCCGCGTAAAACAGACGAGGGACAGAGAGGGATATCCCGCGTGGGACAGACGTGGGACAGAGAGGGACATCCCGCGTGGGACAGAGAGGGACATCCCACGTGGGACAGACGTGGGACAGAGAGGGATATCCCGCGTGGGACAGAGAGGGACATCCCACGTGGGACAGAGAGGGACATCCCGCGTGGGACAGAGAGGGATATCCCACGTGGGACAGACGTGGGACAGAGAGGGACATCCCGCGTGGGACAGAGAGGGACATCCTGCGTGGGACAGAGAGGGACATCCCACGTGGGACAGACGTGGGACAGAGAGGGACATCCCGCGTGGGAAAGACGTGGGATATGTGAGTGGGATTTATGACGTGGGACAGACGAGGGACATCCGCTTGTGTAAGACGTGGGACGTGAGTGGGATTTCAGACGTTGGAAAGATGTGGGAATTCAGACGTCTGCAGACGTCTGAAATCCCCTGTCCCTCTCTGTTCCTCGCTAGCGAGGGATGTCCCCCTCTGTCCCACGCGGGACAGAGAGGATATGGTTAGCTGGGGCCAGGTTTGATAGTGACAAAATGTATACTGTACTTCTTTTTTACTATAAAATAGGTAATTGGGTATACCTTATTTTGCAAAAAATTTGTCATATTTTCGAAGAGTTATTATTGGTTCGCATTGAATAATGTTTAATATATTAATAAAAATGAATTATTCTATTTATATAGACCGGGGGTTTTTTGCACCGGGGGTTTTTTGCTTGGTTTTTTTTTGTCCGGGGGATTTGTCCGGGGGATATTTTGCACGGGGGGTTTTTGACCGCGGGTTTTTTTTTTTTGCACGGGGGGTTATTGTCCTGGAATCGACTACGGCAATTGTAAAGGTAGGATCGGACATTGGCAAACTAGTGCGGTTGTACACTGGATTAACGTAAAGTAAGCGATATTGGAGCATCGGTTGTTGAATATATTGTTCCTCCAGTACCGTGAAAATGCAGTGGATAACCAATCAAGTGATTTTTCGATAGCCAGTGCATTTATTGTTATGAATCTATTCTAAACTGCTTATAATAAGCCCCGAGGGGTTCCTGAAATTGTCTTTGGTGAATATAAGAGAAGTGGGGTGGCGTCCCTTGAAAACCGAAACTGTTGTAATTTGGATTATGTATTGTCTATTTTATGTTTACCATGTGTATAGTGTTTTTAACTCTCCATGCAGTTTTAGAGGATAGCGCTAGGGTTACGCTCCACAATTACGTACAAGGTCTTAGATTTTGTGTTAAGTAGGCTCGTAGACTTCATTTACTATTACCTCTTCATTTCCCTCTTCCATCGTTGAGTGCAGCCACCGGTTCTTGTGACCATTTTTTTCACATCCTCGGTAAGTGACAGCATTCACGGAGTAGCTTTTCAGCATCCATGAGCGTCGTGACTTTGTCCATGGAGCCACTTTCCTTTCTGACTGCTTCTTCCAGTCCCTTGTATTTCATTTCCTTTTGACGTCAGCTACATGGCCTTTGGTTCAGAAGCAGACGTTAAACCTCCACTAAACGTAGAGGCTATTTAACACGTTCCATTTTAGAGTAAATTCTGTGTTATCGGATGGTTCCACATTTTCGAATATGTAAGAAATAAATATAATAATTATCATTATTCAATTCTTACTTGAATTGGCATCCATGATACCAGTACGTAAAATACAAGTTTAGAAATAAAAATCATTACACAAATAATTTTTCTACGTAAATTATGCGGAACCCCATATCCGATAACTTGAGCTTGAATTAAAATTAAAGTGGTAATCGGACTCAATAAATCAATTTATAATAATAATTATTTAACTTTTATTTCAATTGGTATCATACCTTCAGCTATTATGTTACTAATTAAATAGTAGTTAAATAATTATTATTTTATTTTCCTTTATCACGTGTTCGAAAATATAGACCCTATTAATAACTCGAAATATATACCCTACTGCAAAAAATATTTCACAGAGCACAAAATTCCTGTTTTATATAACACAATTATATAAGTCAAAATGTCAAACTAATTACTCAACTATCATGACCTTTATTTACTGAGTGAGAGTTAGTTTATGGTCAAATTTTAATTAATGCATTCATTACTTTGAACTTTCATCACAGAGCTTTCATCTGTATTCTAAGTCGTGGCCCCAAGGCTCAAAACATTTTCTTTAATTTGAACTCATAGAGAACGAAATTTTTAAGGAGTTACAATTATATAAAAATTTGACCAACTCATTACTATTTGATATAAGAATAAGTTGTGATTTTGGTTACAAAAGCGGTGCTTGCCTGTATTGTTCTATTCACTTTAAAATTTCTTTAAGTATCTCCGGGTCGCTTAATATCGAAAAAAAATTATAGTAAAATACGTCCACGGTGGCAAAGTGGCAGAGCTGCTGGCACGAGGACGGATAGACCCACGATCGATACCAGGACACATCACTTCATTTCTTCTCATTTAATATACACATAACAATATGTAACAAAAATCAAATTGATATGCATCTAAACGTACAGTACGTTATATCAATAAAGTTTGAGTTTTCAATTTTAATTTATTTATTTATTGGATGCAAGTGGATATCGTTTCGAAGCATATTAGATATATAATTAGGCGTCTGTTCGATGCAGAATCGCTATGTATGTTGGATGTCGTAATTTATCTTTCTATTCAACGCTGTTATAACGATATCGCTTCGATGCCAAATATACTTAATATGATGCGGTTTAGCGGTG